>VDFB02356727.1:0-28970 GCA_007258455.2 Sequoia sempervirens | reverse complement strand
AGATGTTACATTTTCTGATGCATGTCTGGAGACTCCTTCTGGGTTTTCCGAGACCTTCGCGGTGATGTGGCATGCAAAGTATGATGATGACTTTCAGCATTCGGCCTTCGGAGGCCAATATCAGGGTTTACATGCAGACATTTTCAGCGCATGTCGGCATTTTCTTTCTGGGTTTTCCAAGAGCTTCGCGATGGTATAGCATGCAAATGGAGCTGACCACTTTCCAGAAACTTACTATTTTTAGCCAGTGCGTGCATGTTGGAGATTTTTCTGGGTTTTTCTGGGTTTTCCGAGATTTTTCGGACAGTATGACATGCAAGATCATCCGGCAACCGGTCGGTCACTTTTCCGGCCGCCTTCTATTTTTAGCAGGTATCTCTAAGACAGCCACTCAACACCTCAGAAATGCAAGCTGATCATCATGCAACTGAAACGAGGTCAAACGGAGCTCATCTGAGCAGCATGCACAAAATTAGGGTTTCGAGCTTCAGCGCTAAAAATGAGGAATCAGAGGTCAAAATATTCAAAACTGAGGTATCCATCACAATCAGCACCCTTCGGATAGTCTGCTGGCAAAATTTGAAGGCAATCGGAGAACCTGCTATTTTTAGTAAAATGCTCCAACGCAGGCTATAAATAGAAAGTTGATCTCGGCGTCAGCGTAGAGGGGTAAATTCACCAGCAAGGGGCACACTGTCCAAATTTCAAGTCGAACGGAGCAAAGGAAGTCTCAGAAACAGGCACTTACTATAAATAGTAAGTCACTTCAGAAGCAGCTATAAATGGCATGTCGGCGTGGAGTCTTAGTGTAAACAGGTCAAACAGTTGATAAGTAATCCGTGGCGCGAATTTCAAGGCAAACAGAGTTACAGAGAATGAAGAATCAGACAGTTGCTATTTTTAGCAGGTCAGTTAGGGTTTCCTAAAATCAAGGGCGGGACCCGACATTCACGCAGAAACAGCTTCCAGTGACGATCACCATGTTTCGGGCATTCAACACGTGAAATTTGAAGACTTTCTGAACAGTTTCTATTTTTAGCAGGTTGCTAAAAATAGCAAGTACAAACAGGCATCAGGCACTGACGGCACAAATCAGTTGAAATTCAGAGCGGGGCAGACATCGGGCTTTTCAAGGTCAGAATTCAGTTAACGGCGCAAAATTTAAGGAACTTTCTAAAAATAGAAAGTCAGGGCAAATTAGGGTTGACAAAGGAAAATCAACTCAAATCTGGCAAAAGGCGAAAAATTTGTTAAAAAGGATAAAATTTCAAGTCCGGCATTGAAACTCACTTTGAAAGCTGAACAGGGGCAGAAAATGACTAAGTCTGGAAAACTTGAAGTTCATGGGTCCAAATGCGCCCCTCTTTAAAACTTTAAGAATTTTGCCTAGGTGAAGCTAAATTGGAAGTAGGGACCTTGGACCTTTATATGCGCCCTTGAGATTGAAGGGAATACAGTGAGTAAAATTTTTCTAAGTGTCAAAATGAAAGTTAGGCATGCCATATGCGCCCATAGGGAAAGAGTTGAAGAAAATGCCTAAATGGAACCTCAAGGCACAAAATGCGCCCCTCATGAAACTGGAAGTGTTACCTCTAAAATGCGCCCCTGGATGTTAGGTAAAAAGGTTCATGTGTCAAAATTGAACGTTGACCCCTCCATATGCGCCCTCCAAGTGAAGCAGAAACATGAAAATTTCACTAAGGCATTTAAGTTGGACGTTGACCCATCCATTTGCGCCCAGTGTTGAAAATGAAAGCTAGGTAGGTGATTTGCGCCTAAGCCTGGGAAACTGTAAAAATTTGACTAAGTCAAGAACTGGAAGCTTATGGGTTCAAATGCGCCCATGTCAAAACTAGAAGTATCATGTGGCATATGCGCCCCTAATTGGAAGCTCATCCTCTTGTATGCGCCTAAAGAAGAAAGACGTTGGTAAAAGTTTAAGTGTTAAAAATGAAAGGAAGATGGGGATTTATACCAATATGCTCTCTAGTCAAGATGAAAATACACCTTGTCAAATGCGCTTGGGACAAAAAGTGAAAGCTCCAGCACTCAAATGCGCCCTGGGAGAGAAGAAAGCCTTGAAATTTTCTAAGTATAAAAACTTGAAATTGTTAGGGTCAAATGCGCCCAAGAAGGTTGGAATGATGGAAATTTTTCTAAGTGTTGGAAACTGAAAGTAAACCCACTCAAATGCGCCTAAGTGTGTAGAGCAGTGAAAGTGAAAGTTGACATAGCCATATGCGCCCTTCTTAAAAAGTGAAAGCTGGAACCTTCAAATGCGCCTGAGTGCCAAAAAATGAACGCTTGGTGGGTGATTTGCGCCTAATGTTGAAAATGAAAGGAAGATGGGTGATTTGCGCCCAATGTTGAAATTGAAAGTTGACTATGTTATATGCGCCCCTCTTGACAAAACTGAAAGCTCGACCTATGATATGCGCCTGGAGAGGAAAGTTCATTAAAACATTGAGTGCTTGAAATGAAAGCAACCCCTCTTATATGCGCCCTACTTCAAGGAGGAAATAAACAAGGTTTCTAAGGCGTGGAGAAGTGAAAATAGACCATCCCAAATGCGCCTTGAAGCTGGAAAGTGAGTCTGGCAAATGCGCCTAAGCTTGAAGACTAGAAATTTCCCAAGTGACACAAATCTGGAAGTCCAGAGGAGTATTTGCGCCCCAGGTCATGAAGATGGCAAAATTAAAAGTTCCATGGTTAATATGCGCCTCCATTTAAAAGCTTGCCCTCTTGTTTGCGCCCAGCTTGGAAGGAGACATTTCGGAGTTTGAGAATATTCTAAGTATGAAAAACTTGAAGCTGGATCTGTCATATGCGCCCCCCTTTCTTGACTTGGGAGATTTCGTTTAAGTCATGGAAATTAAAAGCACATACCCCCATTTGCGCCCTTGAGCATTGAAGAGTAGAAATTTCCTAAGTGTCAACAAATTAAAAGTTCAAGGCATTATATGCGCCCAGGGTGTAAGTTGGAAGAAAGAGCTGGAAAATTAATTAAGGCGTGGGAATTTGAAAATGCCTTCCCTTAAATGCGCCTTGATTCATAAACCTCAAGTTGAAAAAAATGAAAAGTTGGAGATATCACATGTGCGCCTAAGTCAAAGGAAGGGATTGAAGAATAAATTAAGAGGCGTTGGAAATAAAAGTTTAACATATCAAGTGCGCCTTAGTTAAAGGGGGTGATGAATAAATATTAAAATGATTAAAAAAATTAAATATCCCCCCCCCTTTTATAATCACGTGAAATTCAAAGCACGCATTAAATTGAAAGGCTTTGGAGGAAATTAAAATTCTCTTAGCAAGATCGAGAAATTAATTTATTAATTAATTATTTTCCTAAGTCAATATTTAAATTCCCCCTTTAATTTTAACCCATGAAATTTTAAAATTTCGGACGATTTAGCAAGGGGAATTTATTTTGGAAGTCAATTACGGATGGAAAATAAAGTTATGCCTAGCCAGTTTCGACGATTAATAATCGAATTTTCAAAATACGTTGAAGAAATAAATTAAAATGGCTTTTAAATAAAAATTTTAATAAATTAAAAGTGCCATTTTAAAATGCAGTTGAGATAACTTCAAATCGGTGTAAAAATTGATTTTCTCGAAATTACTAGAAGTAACTTGCAGTCGGGAGGGAATTTTAAATTTAAATCGAGGAAAGAATCTCCCCGAATAGCAAATTGTCATAACAACTGCCTGACGACTGGAATATTCCCTTTTAAATTTAGCAAATGCGTCAGTCATGATGAAGGGAATAAAAGGCATCTGCTAAAATTAGCGCCAGCCTTTTGCTATAAAACTCTGAGGATTTTCATTCTCGTCTCACAAGATTCGAAGTTGAAATTTATGCTGGCAAGTTGAGTTGTGAGATTTCATTTGAGAGTTGCTGAAAGATTGAGGTGCTAAATTCGATTTTTGTAAGAGATTGAAGTTGCTGAAAGTTGATTTCTTGAAGTTGCTGAGATTCGGAGTTGCAAGTTGCGAAGTGCTTCGAAGTAGAGTTTGAAGAGTTTAGCATTTTTATTTCTTCACGTGGTTGAGGTATGTATTCGAAGTTGCTGAAACTTTTTATTTTGCTGAAGGTCGAAATACTTTTGAAATGTTTTCGAAGTTTGAAATGCTGAAATCATTTATGCTGAAGATTGAAATTGTTTGAATTCGAAGTTGTTTGAGCTTTAAATTTTCTGAAATTGCTGAGTGTTGGAATCGAATTAGTTTTAAATCGTAGAGCCTTCGAAGTTGCTGTTTTATAATTTTCGAAGTGCTAGTTTTCGATTGCTTTTCGAAGTTGCTGATTTATAACTTTCGAAAAGTTGATTTTAAATTGTTGAAACTTGCTGATTTAAACTTGCACGTTAATAACTCTCGGACTTATTTAAATTCTTCGAAGTTGCTGATGTATAACTGTCGAAGAGCTGATCCCAAACTTGGTAATTTAATTTGAAAGCTTGCTGATTTTAAACATTCGGAATTGCTGATTTAAATATTGCTGAGACTTAACACGTTTTTTTTCGAAGATTGAGATTGATAGAGTTAATTTCTTGCGAGAAGTTGAATATTTCTTTTGGCTGCGAGTTGTTGAAGGTTGAAGTTTAATTCTTGAAAAGTCGAAGTTGGCTGCTAACGCTACTAACTTGTATTTATTTTTGCAGCCAACTCCAACCGCCAGCCGCCTCACGTGATTGTTGTTTTAAAAAGTTGATGGACTAATGTTCGCTTTTTGTTTTGCAGATGGCTGACGCTGCTGGAACTAGCAAGGCTGGAACTAAGGCTGCAAACAACGAAGCTGTCAAAGAGAACGCCTCCAGGCAGGCGATTATCAAGGGCCTAAAGAAGTCCTTCATCCCAGAGTCAAAGATCATCTCAAAGTATGGCAATTTGACGGACACCAACCTCGGGTCCTTCAACCTCGAGACGTTCATACGCCGAATGTACGGGCAAGGTGGCAACCTTCCAACAGATGCATCACGTAATATTGTGAAGAGCGGGTTGTACAATGCAGCAGGCTTCCAACCAGCAGTCCGTTGTCCTGAGTTAATCCTTGAGTGTGCCAACTTCTACAATTCTGAGGATCGAACTATCACCTCTCCTGACGGTATGATTATGGCTAATTTCGCTCCGGATGCAATTGGCGAGGCGTTTGGAATCCTCGCCACGGACAATATGTTGTATAAGTCCAAGGCCAAGGCAGATAAGATGTACGCCACCACCTTTGAAAAGTGCATGAAAAGGATAAACACCTCATGGATGCGCAAGCCAAAGCCACCTGCTGCCAGGCTACCGAAACAGATAATCTCGGAGGAGCTAAAGCAAGAGTACTGCGACATCATTATGCTTCTCAGCAGAGTCAATGGCAGCCCACAGTCATTCATATTCGAGCCATGGATGTTCTTTTACATCAGTGTAGTGCTCGAGGGGAACGAGCAAGTAAACTGGGCGAAGATGATAAGTGATAACATCGATGAGCAGTTCCGGAGCCTCAGAAGAACAAAAACATTTTATATGAGCTCATATGTCATTTACATGTTGGCTCGAATGACCAAGTACAGAGGATTGGCGTACCAGGAGCCAATTGGCTGCGGCTACAATCAGTTCAAGATTCACCAGTCATGCAGACAGTTACATCTTACTCACACTGGTGACTTTCAAAGAGTGAATGACGCTTTTACCATGTACATCACAAGGACCCTTCAGCAAAGGCTACAACAAAGAATATCCGAGGAGGCGCAGATGCTGGTAGAAGAATATGGGTGTTGGTTCGTCCAATTCCCAAAGTTTACCTATTTGAGGCTGCCAGGGTACGATTCACATGTCTACAAACTACCTAGGTATCCAACTAACAGAATGGTATTGCTTGAGTTGTCCAGGCAATTGGTGGCCTATGACAAGATCATTAGAAGAAAGAAGAAGGGAGGCTTACACTTTCCCATTGTGTTGGGAAATTCACTCGAAGAATGCCCTACCTTACAAGCAGCCAAAGAGGCCGAGGATGAGCTGAAATTCTACAAGTTAACCCTTTATACCAGCCGACAGAGTTTCGATCCTAGGGGAATGATTGGAACGGTTCAAGGAGAAGAATACAAACACAAGGCCCACCTGGAAGACTTTTGGGCAAATGCTGGAAGCGAGGATGAAATCAGGAGAAGGATGTTTTCAAGGCTGCCCCTGAAGCTAATCAGAGAGTGTGAGGTGATTAAGGTGCCAGATCAACTTGAGGAGGATACTAGGGTCACCCATCCAGATTATGAAACGGTAAAGAACGCTCCGATGCCACCAATAGATTGGGCCGAACCAGAGATTGTGGATCTAGACACTCTGTCTATCCCGGTCATGACATTCACTAGAGCATGGGTGGATGAGCGTGTTAATAGATTAAGGAGAAGGTCAGTCGCCCTCACGTATGACCTCATGGGTGATAGAAGGCCGCCGGTGGTAGCAAAGAGGAAGAAGCAACTCACACGAGGTCCAGAATCAAAAAGAAGGGAGCCCGTTCAGCCAGAGCCGCAGGGGTCGGAGGATACAGCGTCCACTCAGCTGGTATCTCATTCTTCCAGTAGGCGTGAAGTTTCATTGTTTGCTAGTCAGAGAGCTCCGAGAAATGAGGAGCCGGAAGTTGGAGAAGTCAACCAGCCAATACCAAAAGAAATAGATACTCAGAGCGTCAATGATCCTGAAGCTGCCAGTAAGCGGGATGAAGGGGAAGAATCGGATATGGAAACCCACTTTGACTTTTCCTTCGGAGAAGAAGATGCTAGGACTCATGAGGGAAGTGATCAAGAGGTCGAGATAATTGAGCCTCCAACAAATACTGCTCGGGAAGAAGTTCGGGAAGTGGAAGCAACTGAGGAGCAGCCCTTGATTATTTATGATATTCAACGAAATTGGCTTTCACAGGCAATCAGAAGGGACCAAGGTGATGACGCCGACCTAGCAATTGAAATGGAAGAACTCTTAAATAGGACAAGCAAGTCGCCTAAGCGGAAGAGGGCAAGAAAATATACAAGGATGGAAACAAATGAGGCCGGTTCCCGCAGCCTTCATATCGCTGCCCCAAGGGAGGATCATGACTTGAGTGATGCAATGCCGGAGAAGTACACAATCACCACAGTCGAATTGGGACGTCCTTCTGGAGCACAAGTGGTGGAAGAAGCTGAAAGTTCGTTTCAAGCATTGAAAGATAGGCTGGTGAAGAAGGAAGGAAAGTATAAGAGGTTGAAGAAAGAGCACAAGGCGTTGGTTGAGTATGTGCAAAATCTCGCACATCCTGTTGCTCAAGGTAATCCAGCGGCAGAGCTTCCACCAGAGTTGCCACGAGAGCCGATCAGCGGCCTTGAAGAAGTGAAGAGGGCTGTACGAGAAGGAGATAAGTGGGTAAATGGTGTCCGCCTTGAGGCAGAAAAGTTTATGGCGGATCTTGCCTCAGCATTTCAAAATGCCTCCGGTATTCTTTCACGCTTGGATGATGTTGAGCAAGCTTGGGGAGATACCCACATCTTTCAAGACAAAACTATCCCACGTCTTGCTGTTTTGATGCGTGTTCCCACGCAAACTCTGGTGAATGAAGGGGTAATTCAAGCAGGTGATAGGTATGATTTCCGTGGGTGGCATTCAGCAGCGTTCACTGGGAAGAGTTTCTTTGACACTGCAGCAATGGAGTCCTCCAGGATCAGAAAGGCTATGAGGAATATTCATGAGAGTATTCTTAACACTTTGGAGGCAGTATTCGCAAGAAGGCTTGCGCATGAAGAGGTTGATGCAGAAGGACTAAGGGCAAGGTTGCAGCCATTCTTTACAGAGATGAGGACATTTTCCCAGTTGGATTTTGAAAACATCTCCACGTTTTCAACAATCATTCAGAGCACGCAAGATTCTATGGAAACTTGGGAAAAATCTTGTGAGAAGCACGAGCAAATGGTAGCCATCTTGGAGTATCAGCTGAATCTCACTCCATCAATTTCTGAAGAAGAGGTCGACGCAGTGCTGGCGCGATTCATGGCATACGCGGTCCGAGAGAAGAACAAGGGAATCCGGGTCATGGACGAGAATCTTCTAGAAGGTTAGTGGGCATTAATTGCTCATACTGGTCAAAGGAGGAATCTGCTATTTTTAGGAGCATTTATGACGCCACTCCTCCACCTTCTGGCAGTTTTTAGGGCAAACTCGTCTAGGGCTGAGGTGGCTCCATCTGAGCCCTCCATTGTAATTTGATCTAGGCCGTCGGTTCAAACAGGCCAGCTATATAAGGGGGAGTCCCCCTCATTTGTACTCTAGTAGTCATAGAATCAGAGAATAGAGAGCTATTGTTGAAGCAGAATAGAGAGTAGAAGCTTTTAAGTTAGAGTAGTTTCTCATTTGCATTGTTGAAGAAGAAGGGGAATTCTCCCTTTGAGAATTTTGTAAGAGATTGTCACAAAAGACTATTCTTAATAAAGCTTTTCATTGATGGTGAATTTCAACTTTGTTTGGAATAGTTCGTGAGGTTTCTTATTCCTTTGACTTCAATTAGGACTTAATCTCATGCTAGTATTTAGACATGGATGTTTATGCTTGACATAAGTGAATTTCTTTTATCCATACCACTAACGTTCTTACTGATGGTAAGCTCGTCTTGCGTGGTCAACTGGAACATTTTGCACTTAACTTCGATCGAAATTCATGTGTAGTTATGCATCGCTGTGATGGTAATTGCATCATTGGATTGTGATTTGAACATCATTTTCACCCTTTGAAGATTGCACTTGCTTTGTTGAAGCTGTCCTAAGGGAGGCTAGGCAAGGTTTGTCCGAAGTTCATTCAAGTTAAGCATAACATTCATTTGCATTTAGATTAAAACTTAAAATTTTAGAAATCTCTGTAACCATTCAATTTCCGCATAATCTTGGTTAATTTTAGGAAACTTGCATTGTAAAGCCAAATCATTCGCGCAAAAATCCCCTTCAAAAGCACATATTGGTCGTTACTACACGCATTTGAACAACTACGTAAGTCCCCTCGTGAGTACACAGCATACACACATCAACCAAACTGAGCCTATTCGCATTTAAAGAACCTTGGGGTTGAAAGCGTGATCTCACTTGCAATCTTAGCACGCTGAATACTTTGTTCAAGAGAGAATAGGGTATCCATTTGGAAACTTTGTTCTACCTGGTTGGTGAGGTCACAAAAATCACATCAACACCGGCTTACCACCAAAGAGGGTGTTTGACTTTTTCATTGATCTAGTTCCTGGATCTGAACCTATATCAAAGGTACCCTATAGAATGACTGCTACAGAACTCATGGAGTTAAAAGCACAATTGGATGAATTATTATCAAATGGATTAATAAGACCAAGTGTTTCACCATGGGGAGTACCAGTGATATGTAATGTCCCTTTTTCTAGCTCGCATTGTATGATGTTGTCGTTAGCCTATTTCTCCTTGGTTTCATAGGCTAACTAGGGCTTTTATGGAATCTTGAGGATTGTTGGCCTAGACAATTTTCGTTGCAGGTCAATCCGAGGCATCTGGAGGTAGTTTTGGCATACTTACTATTTTTAGTAAGTCATTAATGCTGTGAATAGTAATTCACCAGATGGACCGGGGTCTCTAGTGACAGTGTCTTTTCAATGGAAGATTGCTTATTATCGTCAGATGATTTTAGTTCCATTGGTTTGATTTGTCTCTACATTAATAAAGTTTAAATTATAAAGTTAAAGCCAATCATTTAACTTTATTAATGTGAGCCTAAAGTTAAGTGGGAAAATGAATAGAAAAAGGGGCCCCTTATTTTAAAATACATGAGACATCAAAAAGGCAAAAAGGAAGTTTATGTTTTATCCCACATTGGTCAAAAGTGTGAATGAGTTCTTATGAGAAGCTTATAAAAAGTGTTGCAAGGGCTCATTTTCAGCATGCTTGGTATATGCTTGGTTATTACTTTCTCCTGGAGAATTTAGAGAAGCTTTGGCTTTCAGCAGGTTTGAGGACGAAATCCCTCGAGCTTGAAGACAGTGGACAGAAACCCATTGTTTGTTGGAGATATCATTCAGGTGTCTCACTTTGTGCTTTAGATTCAAGCTATTTATGAGGGTTTGTCAGATTTGCAGTAGCTGTTGTATTGCTGCAAAATATATTTGTATCTGTAAGTTGCAATAGCTGATGTATTATTGCAACTATTTCTCATTAAATGCAAAAGTTGGATTATTTTTGCAGTTATTATTGTGCTGGAATTTCATATCTTCATAATAGATTCTACAGAAGTTTTCATTTTAAATTAAAAATCTAAAAATTTAGGGCAGGAAATTGGGGGTTTTTGAGTCAAATCTAGTTTGGCTCATTACATGATATTTGTCAAAAAGAAGGATGGAACATTAAGACTGTGTATAGATTATCGTATGCTCAACAAGGCTACGATTAAGAATAAGTATCCAGTACCCTGCATTGATGATCTTTTTTATCAGATGAAAGGAGCAATTGTGTTTTCAAAGATAGCTTTGAGATCTGGGTATCATCAGCTAAAAATTAAAGATGAAGATATCTTTAAAACTGCTTTCAAAACGCGGTATGGACATTATGAATTTACTATTTTACCATTTGGATTAACAAATGCATCGGCAGCATTCATGAATCTCATGAATAGTCTATTCAGAGATTATCTGGATAAGTTTGTTTTGATATTTTTGGATGATATTCTGATATATTCCATAAATGAAGAACATTGCAAACATCTTGAGATGGTTTTACAACGATTAAGAGAGCATAAGCTATATGGAAAATGATCAAAGTGCACATTCTTTCAAAAGAAAGTACATTATCTGGGACATGTTATCTCAGCAAAAGGAATTGCAGTGGATCCAGCAAAGATCAAGGCAGTTGTTAAATGGCTTATACCCAAAAACATGTCAGAAGTGAGAAGTTTTATGGGATTGGCAGGATACTATATAGGAAATTTGTGGAAAATTTCTCTAAAATTGCTTTTCCTATAACTTTATTGCAGAAGAAAGGAAAAAGATTTGAATGGAATGAGAAGTGTCAAAAAGCATTTGACCTACTCAAAGAGAAATTAACTACCAAACCTATCCTTAAGGTACCTAATCCTAAAGGGAATTTCACAGTTATTACTGATGCATGGGGAGAAGGATTAGGTGGAGTATTGATGCAAGATGGAAAAGTGATTGCATGAGTCTAGAAAGCTTAAGCCATATGAGATGAATTATGCTTCGCATGATTTAGAGTTGGCAACTGTTATTCATGCTTTACAAATGTGGACATTATTTGCTGGGAAAACTCTTTGAGCTTAAAACTGATCATAATGGATTAAGTATCTTTTTACTCAACCAAATCTAAATGCCAAACAAAGAAGATGGTTGGAGTTAATAGTTGATTATGACTTTAATATCAATTACATCAAAGGAAAAGAAAATCGGGTTGCTAATGCATTAAGTCGAAGACGCCATATTGCTTCGATGGTAGCAATTCATACTAATTTTAAAGAGCAAGTACTCCAGAAATGCAAAGATGATGAATATTATTTGCAAGTAAAGCAAGCACTGGAAGAAGATCCACAAGATTCTAGATATGAAGGTTTTCAATTTGAATTTAATGGATTGTTAAGGTACAAAAGTAAAGTGTATGTGCCTAACGTTAAAGAGTTAAGGAATCTGGTATGGAAAGAAGTTCATGAAGCACCATATTCTAGTCATCCTGGAGTAACAAAAATGATGGTAGATGTGAAACCCTTATATTTCTGGAAAGGAATGAAAGGAGATGCTGCTAGTTTTATAGCTAATTGTCTTGAGTGTCAAAGGGTAAAAGTTAAACATCATTATCCTGCAGGACTATTATATCCTCATGATATACCATAATGGAAGTGGCAAGTAATTAGTATGGATTTTGTACAAGGACTACCTATGTCTAGGAATAAACACAATTCCATACTAGTGGTAGTTGATAGATCGACAAAAGTGGCACACTTTATACCGAGAAATTCAACTGATGGAGCACCAATCATAGCAAGAAAATTTGTACAAGAAGTATTCATATTGCATGGAATTCCTGAGAAGATTATTTCCGATAGGGATGCAAGAATTACTTCTAGGTTTTGGAAAACTTTGTTTTCTACACTTGGGAATCAGTTTAATATAAACTCAGTATATCATCCGGAAACAGATAGGCTAATGGAAAGGGTGAATCAAGTATTAGAGGACCTACTTAGAGTATATTGCATGGATCAACAGTATAAGTGGGAAGAATACTTATCTTTAGTCGAGTTTTCTTATAATAACTCATATCATTCTACTATAGGAATGGTTCCATTTGAAGCTTTATATGGTTGAAAGTGTCAAACTTCGATAAGTTGGGATAAACTTGAGGATCGAATAAGTCTTGGACCTGAGATGTTAGCAAAAATGGATGAACAGATGAAGGTTATTAAGCAAAGGTTAGCAGAAGCTAACAGTTGACAGAAAAGCTATGCAGATGCCAAGAGAGTGCCCCATAATTTTGTTATAGGTGACGAGGTACTTTTGAGAGTTAAACCTCATAAGAGTTCCATCAAGTTTGGAAAATTCTTCTAAGTTGTCTCCACGTTATGTTGGACCCTTTGAAGTTCTTGAGGAAATAAACCTTGTAGCCTACCGAATCACCTTACCACCTGCTCTTGCCAAAATGCATAATGCCTTCCATGTGTCCTATCTTAGAAAGTACATCCTAGGAGATAGTCATGTTATTGATTGGACTGCTTTACAGGTAAAGGATCCTGGAGTAGTAACTCTTGAGCCCGTAAAGGTGTTGGAAGTACATAAGCTTCACTTACGTAATAGGGATGTCACTCAATGGAAAGTTCAGTGGGATCAATACACGAAGGACTCAGCAACATGGGAAGACTATGGGGAAATTTGGCGGAAGTTTCATGACATTCTCAAGGCCTTTGAGAATGATGAATACAAATATATCTATTAGACTTTTTATGTTTGAAATAATACCTTAAGTCATCGGGGACGATGAGTCATAAGGGGGAGTATGTTACACCCCGATTGTATAGCTACTAAGATATTAGTACTGCATAGGGAATAAATGATTGTAAAAGACAATTCTGTGAATGAATAAGATGTGTTGCATCTTGTTATCGATATGAGTATTGTACATTAAATGATTGTCTCATTTCATGTTGTTTCAATTGATGTTATTCATGGTGAAATAATACATAATGAGGTTAATGAATCATGCTGATTTATTTTGTGAAGTTTATATATACTGCTATTATTGTGAACATTTGATTGTTGTGAGTTTATGTTAGTGGATGCAAGTATGTGAACCATTCCTCTAGGCAAAGGGGAAATATCACTTGGGAGAGGGGCTTGGCCATTTAACTGGTAATGTTAACTATTTGAGCATACACACATGTCATTATGGGTTTGGAGGAACCAAGTCAATTAAGTTGGTCTTGATAAGTCATCCATAGGCTTTAGGAGTCTTGTTTACTTCTCTGTGCTTTGTTAGTGATATTTATTTGTCTATTTGACTTACTATACTATGATCATTGTGTGGAAAATGTGAATGGATATAATTGAATAGGTTGAGTGGATATGTATGCACATGTATATAGTATATACATGTATCCATATGAACAAACATATTGATGCAGATGTACGATCGGCAGATGGATATGCTCATACGTATGTGTTGATGTGGTATACATACACATACGTGTACACTGAGGTATATACGAGCATATACATGTATATACATACACGTGCTACCTATTATCTATGGATATAAATAATATTATGTTATTATTTCTGGTAATTTACATATACATGTATGGATATATGTATATATCGGATTATGATATGGTTACTAAACGATATATACATAGATACATATATATATAATGTGTAAATATATGTATATATATATATATTACTAGAGTAATTAGAAAAATATATATAGTTTAACAATATTTTAAATCTCTAAAATTGGATAAAAAATTATCACTTGGAGTAAATATTAAAGTCTAAACTATGGAGAATAGATGAATATCTCTCAGCCGATTATTTATGAATTGGGCTATTCTCATTTTGATAAATTTAAATCATTAAAACAAGGGAAATCGAAATATTTCCCTATTACTTGGAAATGTTAATGTTTAAACTATAGAAAAGCAAAATATTTGCTTTCAAACTATTGAAAGAGCTTTATACATGAAAATGAATGGCGCTGGAAAAACACGCGCCTGTGAAGTGCGCTTCACCTAGGAGAATAAATCAACTCAACTGAGAAATAGGGGCGATAAGGTGTTTAGTGAGTAGCCACGACTATTTCCAAATTTGATGAATCATTTCACAATTGGTGCCATTTTTGGTAAATTCCTGTAGATGTCGATTTCTTCTTTTTAATCATGTGCAAGTTGAAATTTTCTTTGGTCTGCTGGCAAATTTAGAGGTCGAATCACCTCTTGAAGTGCTAAGTATGTGAATAGAAATCCGCCACTTATCATTTGAATTATTCAAAAACACAATCTTGGCAACTTGCATGCCTAGAGAAATGGAAGTTGATGGTTTTTGGCTCTATAAATAGCCGCCATTATATTCTTCATAACACACCTTTTGCTAAATCCAAATTTTCATCATTCTCTGAGTCTGTTTTCACAATTTCTTTATTCTGAAATCATATTTCATTTCTGAGTGATAAAAACAGAGGAAGTACCAGTACATAATCATCACAATCTGAGTATATTTCCAATATAGCTGAGTATTCATCATTTGAGAGTCTATTGTTGAGTGAGAATTCAATCAATATTGAGGGTTTTTGTTAAAAGAAGGGCTAGAACTGCATTATTGGAGAGAAAGCTCATAATCAAGCATGAAACCTTCCTCATCTTTCAGTTTTGAATCTGATTATTATATATCTACTTCTTTGTGTTTGTTGTGTGTGCAAAAGCTAAAGGTTATTTTCTGAATACAATTTAGTTTGTAGGGGAAAAGAGTTGTGAAGAGAAATGTTTATTTAATTGTGCATAAGAAGTGAATTTGTGTAAAGAAATTTGGGAGAAGATTTAAAATGCATTTAGTGTGAAATTGCATGTTTTGTACGGTCTCCATATAAGGAGAATACGATGGTAATAGTTAATATTACTAGGATCGAAATGAAGGTAGAGTCAAGTAAGGTCTTTTCAACTTAAGTTATTAGGTTAACTAAGGGAAGCTAAGTACTCTTAGGATAAAGATTTCCTGATTAGGAGGAATTATATAAGACACTTGTAGATTGTTTTATATCCACGTAGATAGAATCTTGTAGGTAGTATGGGGTGATTGATTACCCATTGAAGGACATAAGCCTATGCATAGTGTAAGATAGCCCTAAGTCAAATCGGCCTTGAGTAGTGTAAGTGATAGATGACTTACTCAATCGTTTATTGAACTAGAATACTATGGCCATAGTAATGTAATGTACCTACATCCTCTTAGATTGGGCGATGATTACATTGCCAGTTCACCATGATCCAATAAATACATACTAGTTCTGGATTGTGGGATTTACAAGGATCTAGTTATGTAGGATACACCACTATGCTTAGTTCGTTAACAACATCGGTTACTCAACCAATCCCTTCGATGAAGGGAGGGCCATCCATTGAATAATGGATGTGCGGGGGACCACATTATAAGTCTGTGGTTGGCGGAAAAGCACCGAAGTGATGTTTCTCCTCCACAACAAACGATTGAAGAACCAAGATTTGAAAGGGAAAAACCTAGTCTGTCTTACTACTAGTTTTTCAAAAGTTGTTTAAGCTATGTATGTATTCTTATGCTTTCGTACTCTGATGTTTACTTTTAATAAGGAAAAGTTGTTTAATGTAATGAAAGGCATTGAATTGTATTTTATTGAATTATTTTCAATTGAAAAGAAAAGAAACATTTTGTTACAGTGGTTAGTACTCGTTTACATTCATTTATATGTTGTAAAATTAAGGAATTTTTATTTCACGTATGGGTTAGGACATTACATTGATGGCATGTGGTTTACTTGTTATGATGAGTATACCTTGGTTTTGAGGTATGGTTAGTTGGATTTGTTAGCAACTAGTTGTGGTTGCTATTGCAATTGTGGTGATTATTTCTTGATACCTACTAATGCATTTTTGTTACCATTGGATTTAGTGTTTATGTTTGGATGGCAATTTGAGGCATGACTTATGCTTCTATGTGACGGTGCAGCATCTCTTTGGATGGATTCTTCTCTTTTGTGCATTAGCATGATGGAGGATGAGAGAATTTATGTTTGAGATGTAGTCACGTTGATTGTGGTTGTAGGTATGGAGCACTAAGATTTCTTGATGATACATGTTGGCTATAGGGATTGTTCCTTTGATGATTGAGTTTACTTTTTACCTCTTATGTAATGTATACAAGTGGGAGAATGTTGGAAAAAGTGTGTTGTTCACCTTGTATAATGTTATAATGTAAAATGAATAACATTTGTGGTACACTTGGGGGATCTACGAATGTGCATGTCACAAGGGTTAGACATTCTTGAGGCTACTTTATGTGTTGTAACATTTGGATAAATAGTTAATGTGGATTTGCACATTGAAAAAATATTTAATATTGATAAATTTTATTACCAAAAATTTAATGAGGGAGAAAATTTGTTTTGTATGCTCATGGTATTAGTCACATAGTTTATGTAATACTACATAGTGATTTTGTGTAAGCTTATTTCTATGAAATAAAGCACATGAGTAGTTGTTGAAGTTGGCTAGTTGGCTAGTTTGAGCATCTCTTGTAGGTTACAGATGTGAGGAAAGGAAGCATGTATTGGGATGTGTGGTTGCATGGTTCTTATTTGCTTGTTCATATGGAGTGTATGTAAAGAGCTTGATACCTCAGAGGTATTTATGAAGACTTTGTAAGTGTATTGTAATTTTTGTTCATGAGATAATACATTGAGTGTGGATGTTTTTGGAGGTTGGATTTTTTCCTTCTTGAGGGTTTTTTCAAGATATATCTTTATCATCTCGATGGTATGTTTGTATATTCTTACAAATTTTCTTTCAATAGAGCCATGTATTTAAAAATACTTTTTAAATTATAAAAAAAGTACTTTTTAAATTACATCATGAATAAAGTGTTTAAAATATGTTTTACAATATCACATAGGCATTACGATAATATTTAAGTTACCACTTTTTTAAAAAAATTGATTGGGCCCACGTAAAATGTTATTAATCGTGTTTCCCTTATTTCCTTCCTTAGGGTAGGTCCTCATGTGGTTGCTCAGCCTATTTTGGATAATAGTCATTGCTCAAATTTTTAAAGAGTTATTTGTGGAGTTGATGGCCTCGTGCATATTTAATTTTTCTATTTAATATTAAGTAGTCATCTTAAATTTGTTTAATGGTATTAATAACAATATGCACTCTTGCAAGGGCTCTGCAAAGGTTAGCATGGGTTCCATGTAACCCTGCTTCATCGGGTTTGGTCTCTTTTGGTTGTATGGGTGCAGGCTATGGTGATGTTGTTGGCCCTAATGTCATCTCTTCTGAGGAAGATATTTGGGCACAATATTGGGTTGAGGAAGATGATTTTTCCTTTGGTTTTGTTTCCTTTCCATCAGAGATGGTTCTATCCCTTGCAGAGGAAACAATATACTCTTCTAATGATAGATATATCTCGGGTAATGCAGAAAATGATGATTTTGTTGCTGATTTTTCTAAGGAAGATTCTTGGGGTTATGAAAGAGTCATTGAGGAGGACAAACTTCTTCCAAACATTCTTTTTGAGGCGTGTCTAAAGGCGCAGAGGTGTGAGGTTGTGAAGTATGTGGAGAAACCCCAGTTTATAGGTCTCAAAAAAGGTTTTCTTCTCCCTTTGAATGTTGAGGGCGGTGTTTGTTTTCCCATTGTTTTCTCCTCTCCTATTGATGTTCATATTCCTTCTCCTATTGTTTCTACATTAACCCCTAAGGTTTTTGAGAAACTTTGTGTGAGGAAGGATTGCAATGTGAGTGTTGAGAGTGTTGGTACTCTTGTTGCTACTGTTTCTTCTTCTCCTATTGTTGTCCCTACTTCAAACCCTAGGGTTTTGGAGGAGCTTTGTGTGAAGGAGGTGTGTAGTGCGTCTAAGTTAGACTATGATTGTGATGTGACACATGGGAGCTCCTTTGAGGTTAAGGAGGATGGACAGTTTCAAATTGACATTCCTACTTCTCTCCTTACTGAGTCTTTGGCTTGGCTTAGGAGCTCACTTGTTGGGAGATTTTGTGGCGATCGTGCCAATATTGAGACCATCAAAAGATGGGTTCTTTGGGTTTGGAGATTAAGAGGCCAAGTTGAGGTAACTACTATGTTGAATGTTTTTTTTCTTTTTTCCTTTTCTTTCTTGGAGGATTGTTCAAGGGTCCTTCTAGATGGCCCTTGGTTTCTTAGCTTGAATGGCCTTTGTCTTCAAAATTGGTCTCTTGGTTTCAACCCAATGAAGGACACTTTCAAGTTTCATGTTTGGGTTCATTTTCCAGGGCTGCCTCTGGTGTTTTGGCATGAAAATATTTTTATGAGCATTGCTAATTCGTTTGGGCAATATTATGCTATTGATAAGATTACCAAGTTCAAGAAGCATTTGTTGTTTGCTAGAGTTTGTGTGCTCGTGGAGAATAACCTTGTGCTCCCCACTCAAGTTACCTTATCTTCACAATTTGTAAGTGGGCAGCAATCGAATATGAAGACTCTCAGGTTATTTGTCATTCTTGTGGCAAAGTGGGTTATGCCTCCACTACTTGCTTGAGCAATAAGAAACGGCATTTTGTTTGGAAGAAAAAGGAAAAAATGCCAGCTTCTGTGGAGTACACTACTCCCTTTGGGAAGTTTCAGAATGATGCTTTTAAAGAGAATTCCTCTATGTTGGATTCTTCTTTTAAAACTACAGGGTTCGAAGTTGGATCTGTCAGTGGCCTTTAGTTTTCTCCTTGTACCAAAAATAAAAGATTAGAGGTGAGGAACCTGTGTATTCTGATAAAACAAAAATCTTTCGAACAATATTTCAAACCACCATGACTTTGTGTTGGTTGGTTGGTGTTTCAAGTGTTGTTATGCTTTATATATTTGTAGTCTCTTAATTGTTTTGCTTGGTCATTCTTTTTTGTCAGGTTGTGCTTAATGCTCTATCTTTCTCCTTGTACAAGAGTCAGGGCCCTTTCAAAACCTTGCTTACCTAATCAAAAACAATATGTGCAGTTAAAATTAAGAGGAAAAAATTGGAGGCAAATGTTAAAAAAGAGGGAAAAATTTGTGAAGCCACATGACATTTTTGACAATATGTAGTTGTCTCTTATTTCCAATCCCTCCTTTTTTCAAAGCTTATTTTCAATTATTAAATAGCAATTGATCCCCTAAAATAGGGAAAGATCTCAAATTACTCTTTTTTCCCATATTAAAAATTTGCATGGGAATATTCTAGTTGCTCAAATTTAAGCAGAAAACACATGTAAGAAACTGCATGGGACATTGGATTAACCTACATAAATAAATAGGCTATGGGTTTTCAATTGATTTTCTTTTTTTTTTTTGAAAGGGGGCATGACATGATAATTATTATGCTTGCAAATTGCTGAAATTGCTATTCAAATTTATGTTTATTCTAAATTTGTTATTTACTCAATAACATTTATTATGCTGATCTTGCTTATAAATGCTTATTGAGATGTCTCATTATGTGTGTTGAGGGTTAAATTGCTTCAAAAACTTTGCAAGCTTTGTATTACAAGTGAGCTCAAAGGTGTGACTTGCGGCCTTGTATCAAGTTTTACATTTAATTTAACCATACCATTGTTTATATGTTAGCCTATTCAACTCCATGTGTACTTATCCTTCTCAATCTATATTTTTAAGTAAACCATATAAGCATGTAGTCAAAGGATCTGTCTCAAGTCAAAAAACATAAAATTCTTTGTCTAGCATTGAAAGAGTGTCTTAACCTTTTACCCTAAGGCAAAAACAAAAAAATATGCATTTATATTTTATTGAGCACAAACATGAACCACCCCAAAAGTCATCCATTTTGAGCTATTTATCAAAGATCATACATAATTCAACAATATTAGAGATCATTTATCAAGATTAAATACATAATGTAATGTCAATTCCAACATCTTCAAAAACTTCCAACTTTCTTGGAGAACACCTCCTCTATTGAGAAGGTGTTCTATTAGTGGCAAAGTTCTTAGAGCCACGCTGAGTACAATGGTACTTTCTGGATCCGATATTTTTGGAGCGCTCCACACTTTCTTAGGAAAGCACCAATTTTCATACAGGTATCTTATGCATTTAAAGTAGTGTGGTCAGAATTTGTATTTTGGGCTATTTTAATCTTTTTTGTGGTAGTGTGTGGAAAATAATTAAATTTTAAATGGTTGAATATTTAAGTTGTCCAAAAATTGGAAAAATTAAAGAACAAAGTTTTTATTTAATTATTAAAACAATAATTATAGAATTTAAAGAAAAATATGAATATTTCAATAAAAGGTAAATTTTAAATATTGGATGAAAAAAAATTTAAAAACAATTATTGAAAAAAGAAAAGATCATTCTATCATTACCAATTTCCGAAAACCCTTGTTGTGGAGCTCTGATTTTACATTTCTTTTTCAGAACAAAAACCTTCTCAAATATTCAGAAACTAGAAAGCAAAAATCTTTTGATTCTTACTATTAGATTTACTCAAAGATCAAGTTTGGGCTCTATAAATTATTAGAGATAACAAATCAGAAAATCCAAAAAAAATTGTTAAAATTACAAGAATTATTGTTCAGAATAAATCAGGAATTCATAATTAATTGACTGGTTGCATGCCTAGCCGTTCAGCTGAAACTCATAATGGACCGTACTATATAAAGAAGGGTCGATCCATTACTACGAAATAAATAAAAAAATCAATTGAGATCATGAGGTGGAGGTTGAAGGAAGGCAAGTAATTTCAAAAATAGTTGTTTGTGTTTTTTTGTTCACCCTACTACTTCAGCCGCCACCCTCTAAAAAATTTTAATGCATTGAAGGAAGGTCAAGAAACAACCCTACCAACCGGGCCATGCCCTAGCTAAATCATGTGAGATTTTTTTTTTTTTAAATATAGAAAAAAAAGTCAACCAAACATTATTGGACAGGTATTTCCAGGTCCATCTAAAGAAAGTACACTTGATAGTAGAATCAATTACAGCCTGAACAAATGAGAATGGAGTGAGCTCTTCTCACACACAACACTTAGCAGCTCACTATCAGAGAGAAATGAATTCCATCTACACCTCTGGCACCTACTTCTTCATCAAAAGATGCACATTGAAAATACATATAATTGGATGGGAATATGAATACTATTACCTCTCATTGGAAAACAATAGATTAGGGAACTTCATTGAATGGGATCATCTACCATTTCTTACACTGCTTACAATCTTGTAAACCTCTCTACTCGAGATAGAATTATGAGAGATCGAGCAACCAAATAAAATATATATATATATATATACACTCACAGTTGTATTCTTTTTAGTCGTCAAACCAACAACTTAGATAATAACACATCTCTAATTAGCTTAAGTGGTTCACTTCACACACACTGCAATAGATAATGCTTATGGGGGTGAACATATGTGATTGAAACTAGCAAAATGGCTCAAATTGTTGCCAAGTAGTATTTACAGTTAAACCTCTCATCTAAATATTATTCTGACTTAAACATGTTTAACTACAGAATTTCTTCTTAATTTGCTATTTTTGAATTAAATTATTTTATTTTTTTTAAACAACAGTGAGATATGTTTACAGTTAGATCTCCCATCTCAATACCATTCTGACTCAAGCATATTTAACTGTGAAATTTCCTCTTAACTTGCTACCTTAAAATGAAGTAAGAATTTATTCTATTTTATTTTTACAACAGTGAGAAAGCATGATTACACAAAAAATTCATATCAAGTGCAGTAGTAATCTCATATATATCCAAATTATCGTATACGCATTCACTTGAACATTATGGAATTTGTAGTCTAAAGGCTGAAAATTACTGGATAATGAAGCAAACCTCATTTTCTTTTCAGGGTTCAGAGGCTATACTTGATCAAAATAAGGCTGCACAAAGAAGACAAAATCCAGTGTCACGCAGGCGCTATACGTCATTGGTGAGATTTCATAAATATACCACTTGATAATTTCGGACTTTTTATGTTTGTACACAATTCTCATATGTAAGGAGCTCAAATTAGGTTGTTACACGAAATTATCGGGCTCCAGAGGTTATAATGTCACATGGAGAGTACACTTCAGCGATTGATATGTGAGTTCTACATTCTTTATAGAATGTTTCATGGTTTATAATCAGATCCTTCCATTTTATAGAATGTTTCTTGCTTATTAATGTTGAAATTACTGTTTTAATGTAGATGGTCACTGGGCTGCATATTTTGGGTAAGAGATAATTATATATTTATTTGAGGTTTGTTCTCTGGTTTTCTCATAGTTAAATGCTACTCTGAGCTCATGTTTGTTTGTTAATCAGGAACTTTTAAGTGTAACATCTCGCGAGGGAAGAGATTATCACTGTTTGTTTCATCCAAAGTAAGGAAAAATAAATTTAATGCTGATAATTATTTTGTTTGATTTCTACTTTACATATATTTTTATGCACACATTTATAATTTATTTTGTGAGGGCAAGTACTGTTTCTCTATTAAATTTATTTAATAAATTATTTATGGTTATCTTCTTTTTTTTATATATTAGAAATTCTATGTCAAATTTATAATATATCATAT
The DNA here is from genome assembly GCA_007258455.2 of Sequoia sempervirens. Classification (NCBI taxonomy): domain Eukaryota; kingdom Viridiplantae; phylum Streptophyta; class Pinopsida; order Cupressales; family Cupressaceae; genus Sequoia; species Sequoia sempervirens. The sequence goes on along the minus strand of VDFB02356727.1, from coordinate 6,174 downwards.
ATTAATAGATAAATCATTGCTGCTATCACAACAATGTCAGATGTATTCATAGTACAATATGTTGGTTTCGGCTAACGCGGCCATGGCAAGGTTGATGTTGGCTCTGCAAGATTGATGCCAAAACTAAGTGCCCACCACAACATTTTAACTAAAATCTTTCATTTATTTTTTCTCGAGTTTTTTATTACTATTTATAATTTTAAATTTAATAAAGTATTATTAATATTTTAGTATATTAAATTATATTTATATATTTATACAATTATTGTATGAATATTTTTATATATTTTTATACTTTAAAGTTGTTTCATTGATCGTGAGTACTCTTTAGATCGGAAAGGCAATAAACCATGTGATACTAGACATTGGTACACAAACAAAACATGACTTAATATATAATTATTTTAATTTAATGCATGACTATAAGGTCTTTTGGACACCTTAACAAAAAGCATGTTGATGTCATATTTGATGATGTGGACCTCAAACCTTAATTATAAGCAGGGACCTTATTGTAAAAAAATGAGAGTGATTCAAATTTGTCAAGTATGATTTTGACAAGTGCAAAATTAGGATACTCAACTATTAAATCCTCTCCCCCAATTTTTTATATTATTTATTGAAGTTGGAGTAATATACATGATATTTACAAATGGTAATGATCAATTCCAAACTCATTACTCCCCCCAACTTAAAGTTACAAGGCCTAGAATGACTACTTCCTCTTAATGATGAACTCACTTTTGTTGCAAGTTTGGACTAGGAGAATGTTGATAGCTTCTGCTCCATGGCTATTATCAATGTTGCTAGCTTCTCATAAGGAGGTATTGCATCCAAGGGATTTGCTCCTCCCTTTATTTGTGTGTTGACTTCATTGGTTGTTTCTCAAGGTCTTTAGGATCAAGAAAGGGTATCTTTCCACTTGTCAAACTTTTATGTTACCTTTCAAGAGTCATTCTATGTTAAAATTTTTGGTAGGAGTTCTTATCATTTTCATTCCTTTTCATCTTATTCTCCAGCTACAATATGTCTCTCTTGATCTCTCCTTTCTTCTTATTTATAGTGCTTAGCCCCAATTTTCATCATATGGTCAATATGGGTCTAGCACCCATTTTTAAGTTCCTTTGATGACAAATAGGTTCCATATGTTGAATCAACCATTCAATTATTCATAGTGCTTAGCCCCAATTTTCATCATATGGTCAATATGGGTCTAGCACCCATTTGTAAGTTCTTTTGATGACAAACAAGTTCCATATGTTGAATCAACCATTCAAAAACATTAAAGCTAGGAACTTTGTCAAGAGGTGGACACATTGAAGATGGATGAGAAGGGTCCACCAATATGATCTTTCATTATGTTTTTTTATTTGTGTTCACAATTAAAATATATGGAAGAGTCTTTTTTTTTTTAAATGGTGAGTTCTTTGAATCAATGTTTATTGCTCATAGTTCAATCTATCATCAGAAAGAGAGAAAAACTATAAATTAAATTGCAAAATTAGTTATAAGGGTTGTAGTTTAGTCATGGATGCTCATAGTGAGAGGTTTAATAAAATTCATATGAAATTAAATCAATTCTTGAAAACTAAAACTATTTTTTTATGTAAAACAATTGGATTGAAAAAGGTTGTATCACAATGATAAAGGTGGTTGGTCTAATAATTTGATAGAACTCGCAATTCAAGCTATTACGCTTGTCCATAGTAGCATTGGTTTCTTATGTGTTATCACAATGGCGAGGATGAATCTAAGAATGTGGCGAGACTCACAATTCAAACTATTAAACTTCTTTTGGTAGCATTGTTTTCTTGCATGTTTTTGTTTCCTTGATAGATTTATTTTTCAATTTAGATATACATTGTCTAATTAGAATGGACTCTCAATATAGATATGATTAATTGAAGTAGTTGTAAAACATTTTTCCATTTAGAGGAGATAATAATCTTGTGAGACCTCTAAACATTCTCTCTTGATTTTTCTAGAGAGAAACCTAGAATGTTCAAGGACATTGCATTGCTTGATAATAATATATTTTAGGGATTTGAATGTAAAGCCATCATCACTAGACCTATAGTTAGTTTGGTTGCAAAATCAAATTATAAAAGACCATTCATTGGAAATTTTGATTTGTTATATTATCACTCTATTGGCCAAATGTTGATTATATGACCTAAGTAGTGGCTAGTTGAATTGTTAAAGATCTTAGAAGCTAACACATAACAACTTGACATGTTGATGTTGGTTCATGCTATCCCAAATCTATAAGTACTCAAGCACACAACCAATATTGAGGGTAGGGCTTGACATAGCGGCTAGTCAAAGATTTTAGAAGTAATTGCATATTAATTTGTCATATGATGCCAATTTTTGCTATCACCTATTGGTTTATTTATATGCTTTTTTAATTTTTCTAAACAATTAGAAATTTGGATTTATTAAATTATCACATACCTATTGGTCAAATGTTGATCTTAGGACTTAAGTAGTGACTAATTAAACTATTAAAGATATTAGGAGTCACCACATACCAACTTCCATAGTGATGTCAATTCATGATATCCTAGACCTATAGGTACTTAAGTGCATGGCCGATATTAAGGTTAGGGCTTGACATATTGGCTAGTTAAAGATCTTAGAAGTCATTGTTGCATATTAACCTTATATGATGTCAATTATTTTTAGCACATCTATTAATATATTTTATTTTTTCTTTCAAACATGCTTTTTAATTTGTTGATAAGGTTTGTGTATTCTTAGTGTTTGTTTTGTCTTTTGAATCTCTTTTTTTTTTTGAAGGGATACCAATTGCTTTACTATAAGGAACTTATAGGTCAAAATTTTTAGACATCTTTATTGAACATAAGTTATGATAACAATAAAACACACACTCTGAAATTAAATGTTGCAAATAAATAAAAATAATAATTTATATAAATGAATTGCAAAAATATAATAATAATAATTTATAGTAAAAATGTTTATTTTGAAGAGTGTTATATTCATAAATTTGAAATATAAACATTAAGGTGGTTATAATGAATAGTGTAGTTTAGTAAACTATAATACCATCTAAATCTCTCCATGTGATATTAGATTGCAGTTATGAATATAATTATTCATGTTTCTCTCTTGAAAATGATCAAGCAAATAAAGAATGTTAAGTAGTAATTGTGTAAAAAATTATTATTATAAAGGTGGAAAAGAATTTTATCACCTTCAATTTACATGACTACTTTTATATGACCTTGACAGATTGGAAGAGTATGAAACACCCAAAGACAATGAATGTTTCCTTAAAGACAATGATAAACACCGGTCTCAATTGGTAATTTAAATAATTGGATTGCATTAATTTATGTAGTTAAATTAGCATAATGTTTAATTTGATCTTTACTAATACTTTATTTTAATTTTCAGTTGCGTGAAATATTTTATGTCATTGGAACACCATGTTGGAAGGATATTGAAAGCATACCAAGTCATAAGTGGAGAAAATACTTGAAATCTTTGCCAGAAAAGGTAGTTAGAGAATGAAAATATATATTTAATTTGATTAAATTATATAGGACATAAGTATCCTTATTTTCTATATTACATATTATATTTCATTTTCTTATCCTTATAAACAAATAGTATACATTCATGTAGTTAGTATTATTACTAAAAAGCCAGCGTTTGATATCATCCCTTCAAAAGAAATATTGAAATTGTTGATCATAATTGTGTGTGTACATGTATGGTATATTGTAGGCTGGAAAACTAAATGAGACTCTAGGTAGCATTGACAAGGAAGCACTTGACTTATTATCTCGAATGTTGTGCTTTGATCCTACTCGTCGTTGCACTGCAAAAGAGGCTCTCAATCATCAATATGTATATCTCATTTCCTTTTTTACTCTTTTCAAAAATACCATAGTAGTGAATAGAAATGTAATGTTTTTTAATTTATTTATACAAATGGTGTTGCAGTTTAAAAATATGAGCTTTGTTGAAGTGGTTAAAGCAAATCAATCAACAAAATTAACAAAGGAAATATCTCTACATAAAATTGAGCATCCAGCACTTGCCCTTCGAAAACTCGAAGTCTATAATCTACTCTTTAATATTCTAATAATGTTTTATATGATTTGTTAAAATTCTATATGTTTATCTTTTTTAAGAACTTGACATTTAATTGTTAGCGGATAGGTAATTTATCCTTTTTATTGCATACAGGTTGTAATAAACAAACAAAATGATGGCATTCATGGACAAGACATTAAAAAAATATCTTTATTATTGGAAAATGAAGTTAAAGAACAACATAAAATTAGTGCGGTCCCAAGAAATGTCAATGGAGGACGAAGGAAAACTCAAAGTGGTTTGATTTCAAAGTTTAAACGTACAAAGAATTAAGCTGATTTGAGACAGTGCCCCATGAAAATATGTCATGGGGTGTCCATTGTAGCTTTGGTTATAATTAAAAAGATATTCTAATTATATAAAATATTATGTTAGTTGCTAGGGCACAAATTCTTTTGGATGAGTTTGATTAGACAAGTCTTATTATTAGAGAAGTCATATATGTTAACAAAGATGCTAATTGTAATTTGTGATGTGGAAAAAATGTATTTATTAGTAGAGATATTAATTATGATGTGAAAAACATGTCTATCTTCACTTGTGAATGTATTTGCATCTATTGAATAATATCATGTCATTTATCATTACATTGGTTGAAAAAATATGTTCATTCTTAAAGATGGTAAAAATTTAGGTTTTGAATAAATATACTTCATTTGTTATAGATATAGTTGTATTATTCATTAGATGGTTGTGGAAGAGGGATTGTTGTAGGGTTTTTTTGGGCTAAGAAAGGATGTGTGCTAGTCTAAAGGAAAATATGGGCAATGGAGAAGTCAAGGATATGTATTATCATTTAGAAGAAATGTAAAATCTATTAAAAAAATCCTCTTTAGAATGTGAGAATTCTCTTCTCATCCCCTTGTCACAAGAGCATATAAAAAACATTTAGGTCAAAAGTGGGCCTTTCCTTTGAAGTAGAACCCCAAGAAATGCACTCATGTAGCAAAATATTTCTCATTGGCAGGGTTCTCCATTGACATCTTATTCAAGGAATGTAATTTTCTAAGGAACCATGCACTAATAGGGGAAGTGAAAGAGCAATGGGCTTCAATACAATGGATACAAGAATGGGCAGCTACCTTATTATGAAAGTTTTTCCCCAAAGTGAAAGTTAATTTTTTCATGAAATTACTCTTTAAAATTAAAAGGGAGATGGCACAACAAAGGATATTATGCTCCTTTAGTTAAAATAGATAATAATAAAGATTGTTTATATAAATTCTTTTAAAATGGGAGGAATAATTGTATTTATTTAAATAATTATTAAAAGATAGCCTTTGTGAAAAGGTGTGATGGTTTGAAACCAACCCTTAGGATTATATAAAGCATTAATGTGAGACTTGGAAAGGTCCATGGAGATCACTCAAGGAAGAAGAAAATGGTTTGGTGTATTAGAGAAGGGGGCACACAAAGTGTGTCCAAATTTGGGTATAAAGTATACCCGAAATTGTTCAAGATGAGGCTTTGGTGCAAGTAGACAAATGTTGTATTTTTACATAGGTGAACTCCAAAATGTGTCATAGCTATGAAGGGCCAAGACCACTGAAATATTTGTAGGGTGGGAATGAAGTTAATTTAATTAAATTCTCTAAAGATGTTATTTGTTCCTTTTGTATTAGATTTACATTGTTGGATGTCAATTTTTTAGATATTAATAATGGTGATCTTAATGTGCTTAAGTCTTAAGCTAGTTAATATTGATAATAAGCATTTTTTTGCATTTGTACCTAATTATGGATATACTTTATAATCTTGAAACTTAGATAATAACACTAATAAATTTGTTGCCATATAAAATTAACTATAATATATTAAATCTCTCAAATTTTATACTCGAAGAAAATTAGTATTTCATTTTAGTTCTAGATCCAAACAAAACACTTTTGAACAAATTTTGTTCTTTGATCATTTTGATTAGTTAGTCAATAAAATAACTAGTTCCATTGGTCTTGAAAAACTACTTGGCCCAAGTATAGTAAATTGTTTCTTTCAAACTATTACTATTAACACAATGACTACTTCCAATACATTAGACAACAAGCACAA
>VDFB02356726.1:0-15388 GCA_007258455.2 Sequoia sempervirens | reverse complement strand
TGGAATTTAGAGAGAACGGTTGATTTAAATTTTAACCAGATAGCTACATTATTAAAGTGTTTTGATTATGAGTATGGTTGTGAAATTTAGAGTAAATGATCTGTTCTTTAAATTTTTCAATGTCGTGAAAAGAAATGGGATCAATTGATTGGATAAATGCAAGTCATGAAACCTGTGTTTGAGTGGATTTAGGAAATCCAAATTTTAGTTTATTTAATTGCTTGAAAAACTTTTAATGTTTATTCTTTCTTGTTCGATATTGGGAATATAGAGTCATTGTTTGAAGTCTTCTTGATAGGGGATTTGTATCCTGTTGTGGGTTGTCTTTATGAAAGTCAACTTTTGGTGTGTCGTAGAAAATGTGCATAATTATACCTTGTGGATCACCCGGTTTTCACGAACGGGGATTTGTGCCTCCTTGGGTGTAGGAGAGGGTAATGTGATTTGGTTTCCTCCAATGTTGGAGTGGGTTTTGTACGTTGTTTTCCTCCAGTGTTGGAGTAAGTTCCTTGTTCTATTTCCTCCTTGGTTTGGAGAGGTCGTGTTATCTAGTTTCTTCTTGTGGGTGTGTTGTCGATAGGAGAGTGGCTCTTGGTGGGGGTCCGACACACAAAGGGGCACCAGGGTAACTCACCTAGAGTTTAACTAAGTGATAATTTAAATGAATTAATGGGGATCTTTCAAACTAATAAGATAATGAATGTCTCTCTCGTGAAGCAAGTGAATGATAAGGCTCGAGATGAGATGAGACGCATAGTTTTGCATGAGGGTCCGGCGCCGGTAGAGGCAAGCCAGGGTAACCCAAGATGGGGGTCCGGTAGCCTAGGAAGGTTGAGCTAGGGTAACTCATGGCAATTTATGTATGACACTCTTCCTATGTCGACAGTTAATTAGTTATTGTGCGATGTACATGATCATTGTTCTCTGGAAGCATTGTAACTTCGTGTTAAGTGATGTTGTGACCGTAGTGGCTAAATGGCATTGTGTTTGTAGATGTTAAGTGGCTTTGTGATTGTAGTTATTTCAATTCAATTTTTGAGTAAGCCTGTGTCTAGTGGTAGATGGTCTTGTCTAAGAAATCCTTGTTACTATCTCCTAGCACAGAGGGAGTGGGGCCTTTAGGTTCCACGTGGTCGGGTGGCGTGCATCTTTTTTCGTTGGTTCTTCTTCATGTTCGTGTGTTCGTGTTTTCCAGTTGGAGAGCTCGTGGGAATCAGTTCTTCTCATGCCTTGTTCTCTCAGTTCTAATTGTATTTTATTACCCCTCAATTGTTATCGAGGTGGAATTTTTAATTTGTAATCATGATTATTGGATTTACCTCATTTGGGGAATGAGTGATGTAACCCTATTGTTTAAATGTTAAATTAGAATCTTGAGGTATTCATTATCCTTGTTGTAATTTATCTTGTGTGGAATGTATGTTGTCTCATTTCCTTGAGTGCATAATGTTTCAGTTTATGATAATGTTAGTTGATGTTGGGTTTTTAAGTAATCTTTGTCTCGTGGCCTTAGAGGTTGTTGGCAATATGTATTCACCTTACATGTTATTTGTACTTAAAAGAAAAAGAAAAAGAAAATATAAAAAAATTGGTACGTTTAAGTGGTGAATTGCAACTTCCTCTAGGGTTGCGTGGTGGGGCATTACAATTACCACAAGCTAAAAATTAAGTATCAGTAACCAAAAAAGAATGCATTCCATCAATGTGATTTCATGATTTATTTTTTAACACCCAAAAAAATTGCAAAGAAGATACCTTAATAAAACTATAGAAACTTTAGAAAAATGTAAAAAATTTAGAAAATTTCCCTCATTTGAGCCCGAGGTTAGTGCAAGATCATGGGGGTTCAAACTAGGCCCTTAAGTGGAAATGAAATTTTTTAAAAAGAGAGTTAAAAAACTTGACATAAAATATTGAATAAGTTACTAACATAATTTGAAAATTTTGTAAGAACAAAAGTTTTAGAAAATTGAATTTAGTTTCTAAGATACTATTCCCTTTTTAGACAAGAAAAACTATTTGGTGAAAATTTGAAATTTCAATGCAGTGGTACTAATTTTTTAGGAAAAAATAAAAAATTAGTTGTATGTATAATCAACCTAAGTACAAGAATAAAGTAGTATTGTTTTTTGAAACTTTCAATAGAAGTATCTTTTAGATTCAAAAAATGTGAAATAATTTAAGAATTATAGATGTTTCTCAATCATCCTATCAATCTAGACTTTAGTCAGAATTTTTTTAGAAAATCAATAATAATTATCTATTTAATTCCAAATAATGAATATCTTTTTTTTTGGAAAGCTGATAATTTTCTCATTAAACCATTTTCATTTAATCAAATTCTAATAATAAAAAATTCATCAGTCACTTTTTTGTCATATCACCACTTTTTGGAATCTCATGATCCTACACTCACCCCCTAGAGATCAAATTTATGATGCAATGATTTTCAAAGAGCTAATTATAGATTAATTATTTGAGTTCAAAATAAAAAATGTAAAGAATAAACCCCCTATACAATTCTGAGAGCTTTTGAGATCTACAAAAATTTATGAAGAAAATCATTGATTTTTAAGAACTCAAGATTTATGAAAAGTCATAAAAACATGATAACTTGCACAAAATTTTCAACCTAAATTTATTTTTTGGAATGTAGGATTATGAGATGATATCTAACCTCCAGTTAAAAACCCAAAAAAAATTGTAGACATTTGGGAGATATCATAAAATCTTTGGAAATTACTAAAAATAGCATAACTCGTTCAAAAATGTTGAACTGAATCTAATTTTTGGGATGTAGGCTCCAAATATGATCTTTAACCTATAGTAAAAAACATTGAAAAAAATTGTAGAATTTTGAAGGATATGGTGAAATCTTTGGAAAATCTTACGGTTTTGTCTTCAACCTGATCTGCACAAGGTTAATGTTGATTTTTTTTTTTTAAAACAAGGTTAGAAATCCTTAGAAAATAAAGATACAATAAGTATGTTCAATTCATGTAAGGTTCAACAAGTGTAGATTGGGGTTAGAATTTAGTTGAATATGCATAAATCAATAATAGAAACCACAAAATTATCTAATTCAAGCTAATAAAGGCCCTAATTATCAGTGAAGCACAAATGAACATAGAAATAACAATAATGGAGCAATAATACTCAATATCTATGCCTAAGTTCATTCCTCTCCATTTCTCTTCTCTATTTTTCTTTATTTGTTCTAAAATTTGTAGTATGTAAGATGTACCATAAGCTTGATGTTGATGCAAGATAGCTAAATCTCAAGATAGAAAAAATTCAAAGGTTATGGTTCCTCATGATGAATGATATAAGAAGAAATATGTTGAAGATTGTGATTTCTCAAGATGAATGATATGAGAAGCAAAATTTTGAAGATTGTGGTTAACTTTGAAATGAGAATGATAGGATTGATTTTGTAGAAATCCCAATTCAAATTAAGGGTTAGGATTGAATGATGAGGTATCATGATTAATGGATGAGATTAATTGAGAAGAAAAGAGATAAGGGTGGGAAGGATGGACCAAAGCTCAAGAAATTGGTTGAGATTCAAGGCATGGCTAAGAAGAAATTCAAATTAAATAATGATAGCAATTATTTAATTTATGGGAGGGAAAATGAATAATTAAATAATTAAAAATAATTAAATAAATGAGAATATATTTTATTATGCAGAGAAAAGGCCAATGGATAATTGAACAACAAAAAAATTATTTAATTATAGAGGAAAATGAAAATAAATATTTAAATAAATAAAATTTATTTAAATATAAGAAAGCGAATTAGTCAAGCAATTTAAATAAAATTGATATTTATTTGAATTAATCAGAAGAGGAATATGAATAAAATGAATTAATTAAATAATTAATAATTATTTAATTATGCATGGAAGAAAGAAAATTAGTGAGAAAATATTGCTTGTAGGCTTGAGACATTTTTTAGTGTCAACCAAACCTTTAACAACCTTTCAAGATTCTAAACTAATGGTAGTGGTGAGGCATTTTCCTATCAACATGTTAAAATAATTTTGTGATATGCAATTGCTAAAAAATATTCTTATATATTTTATACATTTTAAAGTAGATATCATAATACCAATATAACATGTTTAGAACATATTATTTATTTATTTCAAGAAATGAATATATATAGTAAGTTAATTTATTTCTTCACACAAATTATAACTATATTATGTTAATAATTCAAATATATTTGAAGAATATAAATACTATCATGCCAAGAAAAACATCAACAATAAAACCTACATAATTTTTTTTGAAACAAATATTAAGCTAATTAAAAATCTAATTGTTTATAGTATAACTCTAGCCATGATGTGAATTGAGCACCCTTGAGGTGTCACTCCTCCACTCAGGTGAAAAGGTTATCTATATGGAAGTTGTATGCCAAAAACTACTAGGGTACATATGACACATGCTTCCTTATACTCTCCTTAGTTTTTCTAGGTAACAAGCATCTTGGTTTGATGAGAGTGAGACTTGAAAGAGCATGGTTTAAGACCAAGGGTTAACCAGTTATAGTTTGAAGGCCCATTAGGCTAAATCACATTTAATGAAGGTTAAGAAATCTTTACAATCCAAGGAGTGTAAGGTCCTTAAAGTTGATTTGATCTATTTTTTTATTTAACCATGATTTGGTTATATATATATATATTGAAAAGTTTCCCTTTTAAAATATTGGATATTAACATTTTTCCATATTGCACAAGGAAGCAATGGTTATCTCATACCATATATATCATTAGAAAATTTAATACACCTTAGGTTAAGATTTAATTTTAATAAGGATTAGAGATTCATTTTGTTGATCTTACTCAAGTTGATCTAATTAATTTATTGAATATTTGATTATTCATTCATCTAATTACTTGAGATACAATGATATCTAAAATTTACCTTTGTTGAATAAATTAGACTTAACAATAATTTAATTTTATAACCCCTTACTAGGGAGGAACAAATTTTACACATGAATAAATTTTAAGAATTAAATATCTCCCTTTATTATTTATTAATAAATCTAAGGTCAACATTTCATTAGAATAGGTAAATAGAGATTTGATACTTATTAAATTCATAAAAATTAAGTCCCTTATGTATGGCCATGAATTTAATTGGTTTATCTCACATTATTTAAATTATTTGAACACTTAGTCAACTCAAATCTTGTGAAGGTATGATGTGTTGTTAGATCTAGATCCTCTATGGTGTAATTATTTGTTTTCCATTTGATTCATGAAATTGAATCACCTGATAATTACACCGAGTTAGGCATGTAATTAAAATTTTAATTAAACTATTGATTGTTACATACATTTAAATTGGATTCACACATATAAAAATACTTTTTCTTAATATCGTTAATATAATAAATTTTCTCTTTAAATACATTTGAATAATGAATCTAACTCAAACTAAATTTATAATAATTGTATTTAATTTATTTCATGTTAAATAAATTTATTAATTTTGTAAAGGTATTATATGTTAAACATACCTTTATTTTAATTAAACTTGAGAAGATTAATTTAATCCCCTAAATCTTAAATTAAATCTAGGATCTTAAATTAAATCAAAGGCTTATAATATTGTATACCTTTGGCATTTAGTCAAATTTAAGAGAGCTAAATTAAATAATTTATTCTCACTTTTTATTGAATTTAATGTTCAAAACTTACTTTTATGAAATACATCAAAGGGGTGATTTTAAGTCATAACTTAGGGTGAGGGGCTTAGTCACATTCACCGCCACCAAGTACCAACTTGGAATTAAGTGAGATTAGTTAAAGTAACAATTAATTAGAAAGCTAATGGAATGTACAACATTTTTCCACCATTGGATATGATTTATTCTTAGCCCTTAGATCCTAGGGTACAAGTGAAATCCCTAATCCTTATGAAATTTCCTAGAACTTATTTTCTCGCATTTTAATCTCTAGTTTGTTTTGCAGGTTTGAAGAGAAAGAATGAAAGAAGGCTCTAAATCCATGGAAATATATTTTTACCAAGATTGCCTCTCAATAATCATCATGAATGTTTCACAGTTTATTTTGGATTTATTTTATTTATTTCTCATCTACAAATGGGAGTTGATAGTAGAAAAGGTATTTAGTTTTACATATGTTTACCAGAGAATATATGATGAAATGCAAGTTTACGATGGAGGGATGAACTATAGTGACAATTAGAGGGGGGGTTTATTACCTACTTCACATTTCCAATTTGGTTTACTAAATTGTATTTAAAAAATAACTATTTGTATGTGTGTGTGTTTGTGTGTGCATGTGTGTGTTTTTGTGTGTATGAACCACTTATGTAAATTTTTCCATGAATTGTTTCACAAATTCATATACTTTATTTCATTGAATTTTAGTGTTTCATTCCCTAGAATGATAGGTTCATTATTGTTGTTACAAAATGATTTGTGTTTTTTTTAATTTTATAAATTGTTATTTCAAAAAAATGTGTTTATTTAATTTTATGCTTCTTGTATAGAACCACAAATGTCCTTGTTTCAGCTATAACTAAAAAAATCCATTTATTTTATTTTCTTACTAAAAAAAAAATAGGATAAGTAACATTAATTTTAAAAATTTAACACATAATTTATATTTTTCTCTGTGTCTTCTTGTTTTGTTGCAAACTGAAAAAAAGGAAGGGAAGCTGCCCAATGGGAGTCATATCCCTTATGAGGGAGTGGCTCCCATAAGGGAGTTGCCTCCCTATATGGGGTGACATCTCCCATAAGAGAGTTACCTCCCTATATGGGGCGACGACTCCCATAAGGGATTCTCCTCCCATAAGAGAGTTGCCTCCCTATATGGGGCAACGAATCCCATAAGGGATTCCCCTCCTTGTTAGCATTGGGCAAAGGTTGTGGCCTCATCCCCCCACCTTTTTTTATATTTTTTCTTCTATTTAAAAATTTAAAATTCTTTTATTAATATAAATACTAATATTTTATATTATTTAAAACAAATTAATATATATAAATGTAAAAGATCTACTATAGGGGAAAGGACCCAGTATCTGCTAGGGCTAACTTTGCGCAAACATATCTAATTCAAACCATATGTCGAATTGAAAAAAAAATTATGGGTTTTTTTCGCACATGAGTTAAGAGCTTATAACTAAGGTTTTGGCTTCAGGGGAATTCGATCGAGTGTAAGAGCATTAGATAAGCACACAGAGGTCAAAAAGACACCTTTTAGAGGTGTGATTCGTTCGTGGGCACCTAATGTCCTAGTATCTGCCACCTATAACCATCAATTTTTTTAGAAAACACCTAAATGTGCCAATATTAACATCTAATTAAAACTATTATATCATTCAAATCTACTAAAAAGTCAATGGGTTGAATTCACATTAGCACCTTATAAAATCATTTCCACACCCCTTAAAAATCACTCCTACATATTAATCTCCTAGCATTAGCACCAGACACCAAACACATTATAGCCCAATTAAATTTCATTTGGGGTCTGATTAATGCATATGACTAATGTCTTTTTTGTGGGTATCCCTATCTTTTCCCTCATTTTGTCGTGTGCCCACTCTGGAATGTTCTTGGCGATGGAGGTGAATGCAGATGGTGACGACTCTCCACAGCTTCTGCTAATGTGCACACCTTGAGGTAACAACAAACATCATTCTCCTTTGAAAAATGCAAACAATGGTACTGGTTAATCATTTTCTTTTGCATATGACATGACCCATGAAGGGTTTATTCGATGATTGAAAAATTGCTACTGCTTATTTATGAAATAAATCATTCCTCTTACATTCCTTTTCACCATGTGTCGTTTGTTTTTGTCGAGTCATGGTGTTGGTGTTTTACACGGGTTTTTTTGGGGTTAAATGATTTTCTCTCCTCATTTTACCGTGTGCTCATAGCCTGGTATATTCAATTGTATCATGATTTTGTCTACAAAAATGATAGTCGAATTTAGTGGGTTTGATCACATGTCTGCAAAAAATGATTATTTGGTTTGCATTGACCTTTTTCTAAAAAACCCATGTGAATATGGGCATAAATCGACAAGACCATTTAGTATACAACATTTTGTGAAAATCCTTGCTTTGTTTTTCCAAATATGGGTTTTTTGGGGTTAAATGATTAAATATGACCTCGTAAAGTCGATTCTCTCATAATTTTGTCTCCATAAATGATGAGGAATTTTTGTGGGTTTGACCACATGTCTGCAAAATAATTTTTTTTGGTTTGCTTCGACCTTTTTATAAAAAACCCATGTCACTATGGGCATAAATCAGAAAACCCATTTAAAATATGACATATTTGTGAAAACCCTTGCTTGGTATTTTTCCAAATTTGTGTGCTTAAGGAATTAATCTCATGAAACCCTTGCCTAGAATATTTTGCATCTATTTGAAAACGCACTTTTGTATTCCTATTTAAGTGAGGAATTATTATTATGAAACCCTTGGAATATTGTTGTTGAATATAGCACAACTTCTTTCATTTTTTGTATCCTTCGCCTAACCTTTCAAAATACAAACAATGGTACTAGTTAATTATTTTATTTTGCATATTATTGAATTTGTAAATGAATGTGTACAATTTTAGTTATATATAAATCATCTTATTAAATTTTCAAATGAATGTGTACAGTGTTAGTTATATGTAACATAGCTTATTGATTTTTTAAATGAATGTGTTTATATAAGCTATCCCATAGAACAAACTAACATTTGGTTATGTTTTCCTACTTTCCATTGCACATACAACAGGCCAGCATACATATATTTTTCATTTATATTTTATGTCTCTTGTTCATTCAGAAAATCGATATATATATATGTCTATCCTTTACCTATCCTTTGAAAATGCAAACAACGGTATTGGTTAATCATTTTCTTCTGCATTTTATTGAATTTGTAAAAGAATGAGTACAATGTTAATTATTTATATAACACAATTTATTGAGTTTGTAAATGAATGTGTACAATATATATATATATATAGTACACATTCATTTACAAATTCACACTTTTGTTCTCTTGTTCATTGAGCAGATTGATATATATGTCTGTATCCTTTGCCTATCCTTTCAAAATGCAAAAAATGGTATTGGTTAATCATTTTCTTTTGCATATTATTGAATTTATAAATGAACGTGTACAATGTTTAATATATAGCATTGTACTCTTTCATTTACAAATTCAATAAGTTGTGTTTGAATTTGAAAATGAATGTGTACAATATATATATATATATATATATATATATATATATATATATATATATATATATATATTGTACACATTCATTTACAAATTTTGTGTCTGTTGTCTCTTGTTCATTGAGCAAATCAATATATATGTTTGTATCATTTTCCTATCCTTTCAAAATGCAAACAAGGGTACTGGTTAATCAATTTCTTTTGCATATTATTGAATTTGTAAATGAATTTGTACAATGTTAGTTATATATAAAAAAAATTATTGAATTTGCAAATGAATGTGTACAATGTTAGTTATATGTAACACAACTTATTGATTTTGCAAATGAATGTGTTTATATAAGCTGTCCAATACAATAGACTAGCATTTGTGTATATTTCTCTACTTTCCATTGCACATACAGCAAGCCAACATACATATATTTGTCATTTTATGCTCTATGTCTCTTGTTCATTCAACAAATCAATATATATATATATATGTCTATCATTTGAAAATGAAATCAATGGTACTGGTTATTCATTTTCTTCTACATCTTATTGAATTTCTAAAAGAATCTCTACAATGCTAATTTTATATATATATATATATATATATATATATATATATATATATATATATATATTATATATATATATATAATATATATAAATTATATATATATATATAATTTATAATTTATATATATATATATATAACATATTATTAATTGTAATTGAATGTGTAATTTCTTACAAATTTTGCACATCTGTTGTCTCTTGAGAGAGGAGCAGATAGATATATATATATATATATATATATATATATATATATATATATATATATATATATATATGTATCCTTTTCTATCTGTGAGGCCCACCTCTATGCTACATCTAGTAAGTGAACTATTTAAGTTTTAAATATTGATTATGCCCGATGATACCATTGATGATAGAAAATTTAGACATTTGTGTTCATGTGATGATTTGATTATGACTATGCTACATCTAGTACTTGGATTATTTTGAGTTTGGTTATTGTCTATCCCTATTGATACCATTCATGACAAGATATTTGAACATTTAAGTTAATATGATTATTTGATTTGGATTATGCAACATGCTAGCTAACTATGATGATTGATCTAATTTTATGTTGGTTATTGAGTTTGTTTAATTTGAATTAGAAAACTTAATGATGAATGAATGAAACAAGTGGTGTGAACCAATCATGTTGCAATTAGATAAGTATGAAAATTAAGGTTAATCAAAATGGGATAAGATAGGTGGCTAATGATTTTTCAATTATGTTATAGGATCTTTTGCTAGACAAATTATGAAACTTGTGTGAATGCAATTGTGATTCAAATGGTTTGATTATTATATGAATATGATTTACTTGGATGGATTAACGTGTGCATTGAGTGTGCAGGTACATTTTCCATGGCCAATGGAAATTGGAGGCAACCCTTGGGAACCCTAAGTAAATGAACCAGTGAAACTGAGCTAAAGTCCATATGGAGGGACTATAGTTCCATCATGTAATGTATTTTATTCTTGATGTTATTTGTGAATGTTTTTAATTCTGGCTTTATTTCCATGTCAGTCCATCTAGGAAGTGAGTTGTCCATCCAAGTGGACAAACTCGGATTTGAAATTTTAGGCACTTTTGGGGATTGAAAAGTGATATTTTTAAAGTGTTTTTATGGGTTTAAGGTCCCTAAGGCAGGTACCTATGGGTTAGGTACCTTTTTAGCTCAAAATCATGGGTTAGTCTCAAGATTGGGCACTCTTTTTGAGGCCTTAAAGAGGTTTCACGAAAATAAGGTTTTGGAAGTGGGATGGGGACTAGTCTCTTTCCATCACCACTTCTCCAAGTTGCCTTGAAAGGCTCCCAAATCATCACATATGTGTGAGAACACATGGGTGAGTGTTCCTGGGAGAGTGGATGGGAGGTTGAAAAATGTCATCTCCCTATTCAAGGAATTCAAACTTGAATTCCTATAAAGAAAACTGAAAACAAGGGTTATGGGAATTCTTTGGATTCTTGATTTTCATTGAATTTTGGGGGTGGAGGAGTTTGAAGAAAAAAAATCTTGGAAGAAGAGGAGTTGTGTGGATCCTCAACCCATCCTTACCCAAGCTTGGTTTTGAGGTAGATTCACCACTCTATCTATTTCTCTATGATTTTATTTGAAAGATTGGATGTGTATGTAAAAATGTGCTTGGTATTTTGTCTCTTGTGTTTGCTTGTATGCTTATTTCAAAATGCTTTTGTTCTTGTTTTCTTGTATTGTTGAATGTGTTTTGTGTGATGGGAAAAGGGTTGTATAGGGATAGGATCACCCAAAATTTGGGAAGAGCATCCCTTGTTGGGGATGGTATGGAGTAGGAACCTCCATGGGGAATTTTAATCCCTCCTTGAAAGGAGAGGCTCAAAAAGGGTATGATTACCCATATGTAATTATGAAATGGTAGAAATGGTTTTGGTGGTATGGGTTTTGGAGAAAGAGAAGATATTAAAGAAGGGTTGCATGTGAAATGATGGGAGTATGATATTGAATTGTTCTTGTTGCTATTATTATAAGTCCCCATATGGAGTGCATAGTCCACCCTACATCCCCCACTTTGGATTCTTGATAGAATCCTAAAGTTATGTGAAAATCCCTTGGGTGGGTGTGAAAATAATCTTGTATGTATCATGTGTGTAAATATTGTTTTGCTTGGCTTTGTTTGTACCCAGCTCCCTCGGTTGCCTCCTAGCTTGGGAGTGGTTGGTTTTCCAACCAAAGGTTGGGAGGTGAGCACTACCTTGGCCATGGAAAAACATTGTGTTTCTTGTGTAGGTAGAAAGGAAACTGAAAGATATGCAAAACTGAAGAGAAGAATATTCATGCTCAATTTACTATTTGTACGAGAAAAATGTATGATGTGAAACCCTTCCTTGTTGAGTGTCTTTTATTATCACTTCTTGAGATACTAAAAGGAATTTAGGAGTATATATATGTATATGTATTATTTCTCTTTATGGTTGTAATAAAGCTAACAATAAATGTATTCACTTGTAGATGAAAATATTTCACTCTGTATTAGGTGTACATATATATTGCCTTAAGGAAAGAAAATGCACTTTCTTGTGAAAGGAAAGGAAAATATACATTTTAGAGAAAGAAAAGTTCTGAACAAATATTTATGCACTCCTTTCAGTATAAAGAAATATAATATGAGTCTTATAGGCTACTTGCATGTTGTCTTATGATTTTCTAAGCTTTTTGTCTATAAAGTTTATTTCTTTTTATTTGCAAATAAATACATTGTTTACCCCCTTCTTGCAATATTTATAGGATGGAAATAAAATTACGAGGTTTTATATAAATGCACATAAATAAACAGAGTTTAAACAATTTTTCTTATGATTATGAGGAATGAAACTCTAAAATAAAATAAAAGAAAGTAATAATAATATATATATATATATATAAAATGAAAACGCATTTCTATTGGTTACTGCAAATTGTTACTATAGGAAGGAAGAGAAATAAAAGGAGTTGTAACATGCATTCTTTATAGACTTACCATCAATGTAACACATCTATCCTAAGAAATCAAGTAGAATTAGTTGTTTCTGATTGCATATACCAAATATACTAGGAGATGTAAAATATTGCTCTTATATTAATAGTTTTAGTTGTGTTGAATCTATTATTGACCTTGCAACTTTATACCTTAACTAAAGCTAGTAGGGACAAATAAAGTTAGTTCTTAGGATACATCCAGATTCCCGTATAAGGAATACACAATGTTTTCCCAAAGAGATAAAAGTAAGTAACACTAAAAAGTATATACGTTCTTAGCTCAACTGGATATTTATCCTTGTGTAAGTTTAGAATGATGCACTATTAAAACAAGGACAAGAATATATATCAATTTAAATAGCAGCACTAATAGTTACACAAGACTCACAATCGACCGTGGGTTCTAAAGGAGAGAGTAGAGACATTATAGCCTGTAGTTGACTCAATAAAAGATGCATATTTAAATGAATATAAATAAATTCGTAGTGAAACGTCTGTATAGGAGCGCCTAAGACTGTTCATGCTCCTAAAGGATCCCATCGCATACTCTGGTAAAGGCTTGAGCTATTAATCTTTGCTCCAATCTGCAAAAGGTGTCGAAGGAGAGCACAAAGTAATGCAAGAAAAAAATATATATAAATCAATCCCTCTGAGTAATTAGCCCTAGCATGCCTGCCACATTTGGTGTAGAAAGCAATGTATGAAACCTATAAAGAGGTTCGATAGAGATAAAATCTTGAATCAAACCCATATAAAAAGAAAGAGAGGGTTTTTGCCTTGGTTGGAGCTACAACTATCACTAATATAAAAATCATATAAACCATAGCTCTTATTTCTCATACCAATTCTAGGGTTGCCTAGACTAAATGGTTAAAGGTAAAGAGTCTAAACCAGTCAAATACGAAATTCCAGTCTCATGTCCAACTTCGATTGTAGCATGTTGTATTAGCTGGGGTAGCGTGAGGAGGATTTTAGCGCAGTCTTTAGAGGGTAGTAATAGCATGTATTGTCAAATCCATGAATCTGCACCAATGCAAAGACAATAGTTTTAAAACTGTTTATTCATTGGTTGATCAAAATCATTGCATCCTCAATGGAGTATTGTAGTTACCGCCCTTCATTTTTTCATATCTCTGCCAAGATCTCATGCTCCAAGAAATCTATGTATCAATTGGTTATTTATTACACTTCACAGCTTCCTACACAGTGAAATCTTGTATCAAATAGAAAAAGGGAGATTGATTCCTAAGTCTCATATTAGATAATTGAATTATCACTGCAATCTCTCCTATTTTGGTTAATTGTACATCACTTGGGTTTCGAGACTATTACCCACTCCCAAAATTATATCCTCCAATCTTAGTGAGATTCAATCTTTACTTGATTACTGCCTCTATCTGTTGTGTAAGTTGCACACCTCTTCTCCCCATTAGTATTATTCCTCTTCTGGTAATTCTCAGCTCCTTAAAGACTCTGTAGTCTTAGCATCAGCCATCTTCTAATTTTAAGCTACTATTAGCTATTCACGAGAATGTGCTGGAAATATCTTCAGGTTCATTGTGTTTATTTTGTGTTTGATGTTAAGACTGTGTGGAATAGACAACAGTCATTAACGGGACAGAATAATCTATTAATTCTTCAATTGTCAGTTGGATCTATATAAACATAAAATATGTTAATATATTGTAAAGATGCCCATCAATATTAATGCACTTGCAGAGCACTAATATCAATAGTAGTATTGTGGAAAAATTATGGTTCATGTAGTTACGTCATAATGTTACTTTGATATCATGTGCACGCGTTGTGGGGATTGCCTAAAATCCAAGGAAAATAATTAGTTTAATGTTTCCGTTTAGTTTCTTTTTGCTTATTACCTCCATTCTTAAGACATCATAGATAAAATGGATCCTTATAAGTTAAGGACATAAGAAACATTAAATAAATTTTAAAGAAGAAAAAGGTTTATGAAGTAGGCTACATGGATTTTAAGTAAGTAAAAGAAAAAGGTAAGTGATTTAGAAATTAGGTATTTTAAATATAAAGTTAAAGATAAGAGATTTAGAATAGGTTTAGGAAAGTTTGTTTAAATTATTTTCATTTATTAAATCTTAAGTTAGAATTTTTCTTGAGTGTAAGTTGAATGTTTTTAAAAGGATAAAATAAATAAATATGAAAATTTATATATATATATATATAATAGGATATTTAGTATAGGTATTAAATTTAAATATATAAGATGTTCAATATATAAGATTGCGATAAGTTGATATGGTTAATTATTAAATAAGATATATTGAATTAGAAATAAAATTGACTCATGCAAATTACTTTATGTTTTTAGGAGAATTTTATATTCATAGTGGAGTTCTTGTATGGATAAATTCTAGTTTATTATGATTAAAGTTTTTGGGAAACTTATTTACTTGGTAAATCTGTATCACAAAGGAAGTCAATGAATTAAGTGTGGAAAGATTAAATATAGATAGAATGGATTCATCTAATCATAGACCATATGTTTGGGCATGGTGAGGTTGATAAACCACATTTTAGGAAAAGAGATAGACTTTCTAACTGATCATCAAATTCCCATGAT
>VDFB02356725.1:33090-82055 GCA_007258455.2 Sequoia sempervirens | reverse complement strand
ATTATTGAAAGTGTTTTTTGCAAAGGCCGACCATTAAACCGATTTTTTGGGATTTTTGCATGGCATATTTTTTGTACATTTGGTTAGTTTTTTCAAAAAAGAGGGCAAGTTCTTTTTAAAAAGCTTTCTATTGATTTTTTTGAAAAAGTTGACGAGTTTTGGAGATTTTTAAAAGTTTTTTATAAAACTTATTTATTTCCAAATAAAGAGGGAAAAGCCAACGGTCATTTAGCCCCAAGATATTTTGCAACGATTTTTCATTTCCAAAGCTGTGACAAAGGAGTTGCTTTTTAATTTTGTGCAATAATTTGTTGTTCTTCTGTCATCATGGATTTGCCAAAGGTTGTACTTCTAACTTCATTTAATTATCATAAGTGGAAATCTCAGATGGAGTTGCTATTGTTAAAGTCAAAGCTTCAACTAATCACTTTTGGTCAAGATCCAGAACCCCAAGGAGAAAAAGAGAAAAGAAAATGGTTTGATAGAAGGGATGAAGCTCTTGGTAATCTTCTTCTATCCATTTCTCCAGATCTTAGATATCATGTTGCGTCTTGCACACATCCTCATGAAGTTTGGACTACTTTAGAGAGCCTCTTTGGTAAGCGAGATAAGCTAAGGAAATTTAAGTTGGAAAATGAATTGATGGGTCTTAATCCTTTAGATTTTGACAATATCCAAGACTTTTTCTCTAAGCTCAACTCTCTTAGATTGTAGTTATCAAAATGTGGGGTTGTTAAAGAGGATGAACAAATGATACTTTCTATTCTTGCTAAGCTCGGTTCTTCATATTTTGTGTTTGTTTCTACTTTCTATGCTACAATGGATGCTCTTGGCAATACATATAAAATTCCTTCTCTTGATGAATTTACTGAACAACTCACAAGGGAACAAGCAAAGTTGATGCACATGGGCACATTGAAGTCTTCAACATCTCAAGCTCTTATTGCGAATGATACAAAGGCTTCAAGTGGAAAAGGAAAGAAGCAAAAAAGAGAAACCAAGTCAAATGAGCAAGGTAAAGATTCTCCTTCACATGGAACTCCTAAGTCCTCATCCTCTTCAAAAGAGGAATCATCAAAAAAGAAGAAGTCCAAATGTGCATATTGCAAAAGGTTAGGACATGATGAGCATAGATGTTATAATAAGAAGATTGATGAACTCACACACCTTCTTCAAAAGAATAACATTCAGCTTCCCTCATCAGTGTCTTCTACTTCTTCTTCACCATCACAATCAGAAGCCCCATCATCATCGTAGTTAAAGAACACAACATCCACTTCTGGGCTACATAATATGAAAGGGCATGCACTCTTGGCTTCTACAAGTCCTAATTCTCAAGGATGGCTTCTTGATTAAGGGGCATCTCATCATATGGCATCTTCAAAGGATATGTTATCTTCTTTTGAGCCTTGTAATTCATCTCACATTCTAATGGGTAACAATACATTCATGAAGGTAAGTGGGAAGGGTTCTATTGGTATTGGGGAGGGGACTTTCAATAATGTGCTTTGTGTTCCTTCTTTGAACACTAATCTCCTTTCTATTTATCAAATTACTCATGGGGGTCAAGGTAAAATAGTTGAGTTCACTCCTGATAGGGTGTATATAAGGGACTTGGAGACTAGGGATATTGTTGCAATTGGGATGGTTGATCATTCATCTCGAGTATATTCTTTTTCACATTTTTCTTTAGAAGCTGATGATGCTCCTTTGAATGCATCACACACTCCATTGAGTGTGACCCATATTAGTGAGGAGAAGTTTGGTCATCTACACCTTGGTATTTTAGAGAATAGTGCTGAGCTTCCTACACCTCCACCTCCTACTTCTTTAGCCATTGTTGCTTCTGTTCAGCAGGATAATCATAATTTTTCAGATCTTGCTTTGTGGGATGATTATTTGACAGGGATTTCTAACTTGTTCCTAGAGTTTCATACTATAGTTTTGGAGGATACACTTGAGGGGATTTCTCTCCTCTTTGATGATAGTTTCAGCACAACTGTTACACCATCTTCTTTGTCTTTTGAGATTGATATTCATGAGTCTCCTCCATCACTTGATTTGTCATGTTTCTTGGTTGAGTTTGACCATGATTATGTTGTGGCTCATTCAAGCTTGGAGGATCCTACTCAGTTTTCAGAGGCATACATGTTGAGCATTCATTCTTCCTCCTTTCAATTGAATATGGAGTGGCTTCTTCATCATCTTATGGATTTGTTTCTTCCTAAGGGGAGATGTGTTGCTTGCAGGCACTAGGTCATCTTTTTTTTTCAAGCACTCTTCATTGGCTTTGGAGCTTCTTCATCATACGTAGGATATCTTATCTCATTACTTCCCTCTTATGGGGGGGTAATTCATTGTATATACATGATGGATGCAGTCCTTGGGGGGTATCATTGAGTCCTCCATACATCATGTTTACATTCATCATGCTTGTTTTTTGTTTTGTTTTCTCTCTTTTGGAGAGGGGTTTTCTTCCCACTGGGTTTTCCCCTTTTCTCCTCTTTATTAGAGATTGCATTTCATTTGCATCTGTAAATGGGTACCTAACATGGCCTAGTTGCCGAGGCCCATAGTAGTTTGCATTATAATCTTCTACCTAAGTTTCACTTATGGGGGTGTGTTGGTGTAATGAACTATTTAATTACACTTTCATTAGTTTACTTAGGCATTAATTTAAGTCCTAGGTTACATTTTATTATCCTTATCTAATTGAGCTATCTTGTAGCTCAAGTTAGGTTTAGGGTTGCGCATGCTTGCCTTTATAAGCAAGCCTCATCTTGTACATTTGTATCAATTAATTATGAATCAATCTTTCATATTGATATAGCAAACATTCTCACCATTATCTCTCTCTGGTGGAAGTATTTTGGTCTAGCAACTGATTCCTGGGTATCTAATAGTTAAAGTAGAGTATTTGAGTCATCAGTTTGAGCATTTGGAATGCGATGGAAATGGATTCAATTACTTGAGAGGGGTACATCAATAAATGTTTTATGTTTTGGGGGCTCCTAACACTGATTTAAAAGGCTATGTTGACTCAGTTGGAAGGGGTATAGATACGGTGAATTACCACGGAGTTATGTATTGACAATTGGTGGGACAACGGTGAGTTGGATTTCTCTTTTGCAAAAGATGGTTTCTTTATCCACCACGGAGGCAGAGTATGTTGTTGCAATAGAGGAGGAAAAGGAGATGATATGGCTACAACTTTTCATGGAAGAGTTGGGAAAATAGTAGGCTAAAAATTACTTGTTTATGGACAGTTAGAGTGTTATACATCTTGTAAAGAATTCTACTTTGCACTAAAAAAAAACATATATAGTTGAGATATCATTTTATTTGGTCAGTGTTGGAGGATGGGCGGTCCAAGGTGGACAAGATACATCTGAGATCAATCTAAGCGGGATATTTTTATGAAGGAAATGACAAGGGAGAAGTTGAGTTCCTCTTCAGCTTTGGTTGGCCTTCAAGGTTGAATTCAAGTATAACAAAGCAACAAGATCCAAGGTACTTATTTTCAGTGGGAGTTGCAATTTGCATTCGTCGGGATCCAGTCTCAGAGGTAGATTTTTTGTTGGTATGGAGCCCTAATCGATCTCAAGTGGAGATTGTTGGTATATGGTATTTGATGTACTTTATAATGCTTATAGCCCATGGTATACTGTACACCCTGATATGTATCCTACTTTTTTGCGTCATCACCGAAAAAGGGAAAAATCAACGAAAAAATAAAAATCCTATTTTGTAGAACCAAAAATCTGGAAGCTTCTAAGCTTGATAAAAAGGGGTTCAGATGGGTATTACAGTATGATGTAAAATGCGATTGTTCACAAGATTGTAATAAGTTTTGCACTGGATAATAAAAGTATTAGATGGTTGAGGTTTGGTGGATGTAGCCCGTATTGGGTGAACCATGTTAAATTTTTGTGTTATGATTTATTTTGTGTGTGTTTTAGTTTCTCTATTTATTAATTGAATCTGCATTTAATTGTTAGATATTTTCCTTTCTAACCCTAACACATCTCACAGGATCTACCGATGGGCTTTAATAGAGAACCATCTCCCCTCTCGATTCCCACTCGCCTCAATGGCAACATTGTGATAGGGGTCTTAGTTGATCTTGCGAGTTGAGTGAATGTCATTACAGAAGAGACATTGTGGCTTAATTCATTGAATAGAAAGGAGTACAAAGAAACAAAATCTACCATCTGTACGCACAATGTTCTTTGTCTAAAATCATATGGCTCGATAACTCTATTCATCCTAGTTGGACCTAGGGCTATAGATACAGTCTTTGATGTTATTCCAAAATCATATTTATTCAAGATGAAGCAAGGGATACCTTGGCTAGCTTCCATGAATGGAATCGCCTCTATCCTTCACAAATTTTTAAAGTTCTCCCATGAAGGTGTTGTGCACATAGTGCATGACAATGGGTACTAGCCTCTTGTATCCTATAGGGAATATTCATTGGATCACTTTTGGCCCACCCCAGTTGGTCTGCTTCCTCCAAGAATGGACCTACTTTATAAGAATTATGTGAAGTATAAGACTGGGGACAAGGGACAACCGAAATTGAATCTTCTAGTGATGCAATAGTTGGCTACCTCCTCTTCTCGAAAGAGAAAAGAGAAGCTCCCCCTTCCTCGGGAATCTAGCTCTCCTCCTCTTTCTAGAGAGGAGTTTTGGATGAATATGCCTAGTTTTTATCCACTAAGTCCGATGATATCTGCTTGGTGTAAGCCTAAGATCAGGATATCTGACCTCCCTACTAAATCACCTAGACCTTGGTAGTACTTGTATGGTAGGGGAAAGGTCCTTGTGGGGAATCTTCTATGTCTCAGCCTCCACGACCTCCTACTGCTTCTTCTCCCAAGACAATAAATGGGAAGAGGCATGCTACCAAGGCATTAGAGCCGATTCCCCCTACTGTTTCTCAATCCCTTCCTCCTGCTCCCATTTAGGATCCTATCCCACCGTTGGAAACAATTATGGTGGAAACTCCTATGGTTGAGCAGGATCCTTTCGTTGCTTCACAACCTCTAGCCTTTAGCTCGAAGAGTTGAAGAAACCACCTTGCACGCAAGGCCGAGCGCGAGCACCGATGAAAGGCTTTCGTGGCTAAGTAGGCCACCTTATAGTGGAAGGAAGAGGAGATGTCTACCCATACTTTAGAGCCTCCTGATGCATCCTCCTCTCTCCTCCCCTCTGCTTCCATTCAATCTAGTCCAGTCTCGCTTCCAACTCCCATTGTGAGTGCGCCTGACCCCAAGAAGGTGCAGCTGTTCATCACTCCTTTGGAAGAACCACCCTTGTTGATGTCCCTTTCGGATGTCCCTCCTTTCCCTAAGCTCGTGGATATGCTGAATACTTCGGTGGTATCTGCCACAGTTTTCTCCACCTCCTCCTCCTCCATACCTCTTGCCTCATCCATGGGGAGTTCACATCCCTTGAAAATGTAGAAGATTGAGGATGGCCCTTCCAACAATGGAGGGAATAGGAGGAGCCCACCCTCTTCGAAGGGTGGTCTTGTGCTAGCTTGTTCTATCCTAGTAACGGAACCAACCCCAACTTCCCCTGAGTTCATCACCACTCCCAAGTCACTCAGTGAGCCTAACAGTGAATCTTAGGTGTAACCTTTTTTGTTCATTGAGCTACGACATGACACTCTGATGAAGTGCATGTTTAACTCTCTAGATGAAGTTTTGGCCTTTTTGGCAATTTTTGCAAAATTGCTGACCATAGCTCCAAAAGAGCCTAGTGGAGAAGGCATTCTGAGGCATTCTTCCTTAGCCCTTATTGCGGGAGGGTCAAAAGCTCCTCCTCTTAACATCCCACCACTGCAAGTTTTTCTGCCTTCCCCTTATGAAGATCTAGATTGGGAAGTAGATGACCTCTTGGTTGATCAATGTTAGGGGGAGGCCTCTTCTTTATCTTTAGATTAGATGTGTGTGTGTTGTGATGTGTTCCCCCATGACTATGTTATATGTTCTTGGATGACCCTTATCACCCTTGTTAGTGCTTGGATACAGGCGTGATTTTTGTGTTGTAAACTTTCTTCTATTTGTATCATCATTCTTCCATGATGTTTGTGATTGATTTTTTGTAAATTGGGGATGATGAAAAGTGTTGGGGGAATTTAGGCTTCCCTTCCATGTTGAACCAATTTTTTTTCTTTTTCTTCCATGCATTCTTCCTGATCTAGTGGGGATTGATGATCTTTCGCCTTGCACCATGGTTACCTATTATTGATATAAGCATGAGTAGATCCGACCCCACAAAACCAGATCCCCTTGTGCCCTTTGTTTGTGATCATCTCTTTTTTTCTCTTTCTTATCGTTATCTCTTCTTTTCTTGATTTTTCCCTTTCATGTGTGACAATACCATTACTTTGATTTTTCAGAAAATGTATTCATTTTCATCGAATCTTTTCTTAAGAATCTTTGTAAACTTTTTCAAAGAATCACATTCACAAATTGGACCCCTAACAAAACATGTTTCCTTCATCATGGGTTCACAAAGAAAGAACTTGAGAAATCTTCTTTGAGGAGGAAGCAGCTTTGATCTTCCCCTTGCAAGGGGGAATTTTCTTGCTTTTGAATTCCTTGATGAAGTGAACATCTTTCAAAAATATTCCTTGTTGTTGAATCAATTTGAGAAAAAAATATCTTCTACACTTTCAAATAGCGCATTTCTTGAGTGGAACCCTTCACGTCAGGTTCCTAAGGAACCCCTTTGAAATTTTTCCAACTTGTTGACAGTCTGCATGATTGTCTGCCTACTTGCTTGCGTGGCTACTTTCAGACATGTTCTACCTACGAGTAAACATGTTGCTTTGCAGGTGCACCTGTGAAGTTGCTTTCTGACTTTGCAGAGGGGGACATCTCCCTATAGGTCTATGGGCCTGTAGGGTGCTCTTTTTGGGTTTCCTCCATGTGAGAGATCTTGGAGGACACCTCCCTATTGGTTTGCAAGCCTGTAGGGTGCTTTTTTTGAGTTTCCTCCATGTGAGAGATCTTGGGGAATGCCTCCCTGTAGGTTTGGGGGCCTGTAGGGTGCTTTTTTTGGGCTTCCTTCATGTGAGAGATCTTAGGGGACACCTCCTTGTAGGTTTGTGGGTTTGTAAGGTGCTCTTTCTGGGTTTCCTCCATCTGAGAGATCTTGGGAGATGCCTCCTTGCAAGTCTACAAGTCTGTAAGGAACTTTTTTTTAGTTTCCTTCATGTGAGAGATCTTGGAGCACACCTTCCTTGCAGGTCTGCGGGCCTGTAGGGTGCTTTCTTTATTGTGTTCTTTCCATGTAAGAGATCTTGGAGGACACCTTCCTTGTAGGTTTGTGTGCCTACGAGGAACTTACTTTTCGGGGATTCCTTCATGTGAGAGATCTTGGGGGTCACCTCCTTACAGGTCTAAAGACCTGTAAGACACTTTCATTCTACAACTTCATAGTTCTAGAGGGCTATGGAGTCCTTTGCATATGCTACACTTTCAACCTTGCCAGATTGTAGTTTGCTTCCTTGGCGGTTCAGGTATACATTTCTAACCCTAGATTCACTCTTCGATCTACTTTACCGAAGCACTCATCAATATTCATGCTCGCTAAAGTGGGGGAAAAATATATAGGAGCGAATTTGTGCCCCTTACACAAATTCCCCTTTTACACATCCTCACCTTAGAAAACTAAATTAGAAGGCGAAATTCCATATCAGCAAGCTACCTTCCTTCCACTTGACATCTATCCTTTGTGTCGATAGAAGATTATTTGTCAGGGACATGCACACGATGCACAAACATTCACACAACACGCTTACGTCCCTAATGGATTCTTGTGTCTGAAGTTGGTAGAGGTGTTACACTTTCAATTGGAGTTGATTTGTAACATTCCTCTTTGACCAACCGACCCCAAAAATGGTAGATTCTTCCCTCTTCTCCTTCAAATTCATCCATGTTTCATTCAACTCATCTCTTTTTGGAACCTCTAAGCATTCAATCCATCTCTTCTTGCATTCTCAAGCACTCCAATCTCATTCTTCACTCTCAACAACACCTCAACACTCCATTGCAACAACAACAATCCATCAACTCCGCAAAGCAAGTGTGAAGCAATCCATTAGCAGTGTGGCTTGGGGTCTTGCGAGACTCTCAATTCCAAGTTCAAATTCTCCTCCATTGGCTAGTGAGATCTTGGTGGAGGTGGTAAAGTTTCACTCCGCTCCTTTGTGATTTGGTTGAGTAGCTCTTTACTATTTTGTAGTGTTATTTGCATTCCTTCCTTCTTTACTTATTTATCATATATTTCTCTCTTGTTGCTATTTGGCTCTCTGTGGATGTGGAAACACCAAAATGGAGGTCTAATTGAGGTAGACTTGTATACAAACCCAACAATTTTCACGTATTTCGCGTGTGCAAGTGAAAGAGCGTGTGAAGCTAGTTGGCAAATGTGCATTTTTTTGAGATTAGCTTTATTACTTTAGCTTTTATCTATCTTCTTTATCATCTTCATTTGTATTTGTCCCTCTTTATTATTCTTTTTTTCCCATTGAAACCAACTAGCTAGGCTGATTAGTTAGTTTTTGAGTAGTTCGTAATGCGTTCACAATTTCTTGACTGTACGAATGTCAGTGCACCCGGTGTTGCCATCCTTGGATAGGGAGCTATTTGAGGCATAGTACCAACTCCAAAAACCAGCTCGCCTATTCCAAACTAAAGTTCATGTCAAAAGAGTGATTGAAGTACTTTTTATTCCTCATTATTCTCGATCCCTATTCTCAAAAAATCCCTTTGAAGTGAGGTAAGTTAGGGCAGCCTTCCGTTCTTGGCTCTCTGTGATCTCCAGGGCTTTGATGTGGTTGTTCCCCTTCTCTTATAGGTTGTAAGAGAAAGGTAAAGATGTGTTATAGTGATGGAAGGGTTAAAACCCTTGATGATGTTTTTCATATTCCAAGACTTGCAAGAAATTTTCTTTTAGTACCCAATTTGAATGATTTTGGAATGCATCTGATATTTGACAAGTTTGGTTGAAAGCTGGTAAGAGAGAGTTTGATGATTGCTAAAGGATCTTAGATAGGGACATTTTTTATGTTTAATGCCTCCACTTCTTGTAATTATACCAATATAATTGGGACTAAAAATTCATGTATGTTATGATGCCGTACATTAGGTCATATAAGTGAAAATATCTTAAGACAATTCTTAATAAAAAAAAGTTGGTTGATGATACTTTTTAATTTTTTTGTAAAAATATTTTTTGTGAGAATTGTGTGTTTAGAAAATAGAATATATCATCATTTCCTAATGGGACTAATAAAGCTAAGAGATTATTAGAGATCAATTATTTAAATGTGTTTGGATTATTTGTATTAAATCTTTTAGAAAATTACAATTCTATGTTACTTTCATTGATGATGGCTCAAGATACACTTGGATTTATTTTATTCATGAAAAATTTGAGGTTTTCACTAAATTTAAGGAATTTAAATCCTTAGTTGAGAAAAAAACAAACCATAAGATAAAGGTGTTGAGATTTGACAATGGGGGTGAATATTGTTCTAGGGAATTTCATGAATTTTGTAAACATGCAAATATTTTTCTACAAAACACTACTCCTTATGCTCCCCCAAAAAATGGGATACCAAAAAGAATAAACTAAACCTTAATGGAAAGAGCTTGGAGTATGTTAAGTGGTGCTAAGGTAGATTGATGCTTTTGGGTAGAGGTTATAAATACTTATTGTTATTTTATTAATATCTCCATGTTTGGCTCTTGCTAATATAACTTGTTATGAAGTGTGGATAGGTATAAATACTTCTATTTCACATTTAAGGGTCTTTGTTTGTGAGTATTTTGTTCATGTGCCTCCAAAAAAGTGATCTAATCTAGATATAAAAGCTTAGAAATGCATATTTGTAGGTTATGGTGAGAATGTAAAAGGTTATAAGCTTTGAAATCCTCTAACCTAAAAAATGATTATTCTAGAGATGTAATTTTCAATGAGTTTAGAGCTTATTCAAGTGAAGAAGAACCTCAAAGAAAAAAGAAAAGACTAAAATAATGCACTTTGAGACAAAGATAGAAAATTTGGAAGATGCACATGTGGAAGAACTATTAGATGGATCAAAGGATAGAGAAGAAGAAGAGGGCTCAAAGAGTTAGATGATGTGTAGGATGAGCATATCTAAGAATGATTAAATCCAATTACTCCTACCTTGAGAAGGTCCACGAGACAATGAAATCTAGTTGACAAATATAGCCCACCAGATTTCTATTGTGTATTTTTTTGTTTGTTAAGTATTGATGATAAACCTATAAACATCAGACTTGTCACTAAGTTGGAATGTTTAGTGGTATTCTGGGTTAAGATAACCAGGAGTTCCTTGTAGGGCAGTGGAAATGTGGGTTCCACCGTCAAAGGGAGCTATCCTAGATAGGCTAAAGTCAGTGACCTTACAGTTAAAGTCGAGGTCCAAGAGAATGTTGGATGACTTGACATCTCGGTGATAAACTGATGGGTTCAAGTTATTGTGCACGTAGGCAATGGCTTGGGATACATCAGTGGTAATGGCACACTGGGTTTACCAGTCAAGGCCATGTCCTCGTTTGCGTTGGAGGTGCTCTGCAAGGGTGCCATTTGGGATGAACTCATAGACCAAAATGGGATCTTCCACTTCTAAGCAATCCAGGATTTGAACAAGGTTGGGATGCTTCATGGTTGAAAGTAGAATTATTTCATTTAGAAGTTGGCGGGCCCATTGCTCAGAACTGCCACTGTTATGGTGTATGTGTTTGATCGCCACATGACGACCATCTAGAAGAAAACCTTGGTAGACACTACCAGAAGCACCGTGGCCGCACTGTTGGGTATCAGCAAAACCTTTGGTAGCACGCCTCAATGTTTTGTAACTGAATATTTCTGTGGAGAATTCCTTTGCCTGCTAGCGAACAAGGCTTGCTAGTTGGGCCCCTTCGAGCCAATGAGGCTGCTGCTCTTTTAGGGATTTTCTCCATCGATGATAGATTATTATTGTTGTGAATACAGTACTTGTTTCCACCGATGTAGCCGCACACGCTAGAACTGCCAAAAAGGAAAAATAAAACCAGCTTAATCTTTGGCCTTCAAAGTTCATTGAATGTAAAACAAGTGCTATAATAGACATGGTATTTTTAGACCCATGTGGATTATTCTAGTATTTTTGATTAAAAAATTGTGTAGTTAATCAAAAGTATAAGTTTTAGCCTTTTTGAAGAATTCTTGAAAATAAAACACCCCATAGGAGAGTGGGAGCAAGGAGAGTGTAAAGTGGGATGTGGACAAAGTTACAATTTGGATAATCTCATATTTCTTATCTTATATATAAGAGATTAATTTTTTGTTTGGTTAAGAGAGATTTCAATGATTGTTTTTTACGGTAAAATAATAGATTTAAATAATTATTTTTTATAGTAGAATAATAGTAAAATGATCTCTATATCTATATCTATATATATTGAAATATTTAGTAATTTATTGATTTTGGGATCTTGAATCATAAGTATATGAATAAATGATTTCTTTTAGTTCAGAGTTGGAGATTAAAAAACATTCATTCCACCAAAGTCACTTACAATACTATCGTGTGACCTCAGTTGACAGAATGTTAAGGACCTTCACATTGAGTAAGACTCAATCCTTAATAGACTCTTTATCAAGCATTTAACTTTACTAATATACAAAAGACCACTTGAAAAAATATAAAATTTTAAGCTTTAATCAATTAATATTCAATGTAGAAAGAAATCCTAATTACATCATAACATAAACTCTTGCTATTAATAAAATAATATCATTCTGACAATAACAAAACTAATGCATATGCCACAGGCCTAAGGACAAAATAGGCCATAACATGTCCCTGATACTATGTTAGGTAACAAAACACCTCTATGAAAATGATATGCTTGAAGCTCATATTGCTGATAATGCTGATGTTTTGTCCCTTTTATGTCCGGCGATAGGAAAATGATGTTAAAAATTATATCTCTATATTTATCTGATAGGTAACATATAGTGTGAGATTTGTGCCTGAAACAAGTCTCACACTTGCAAACCACTTTTGAGTCATCAAAAAACAAGTTTCAACTTTCATTTAACGGTAAACCAACTCCCACTTAATAGTAAAAAACCTCCAAAATATCATGTGAAAGCCTCCAAAATCTAACTTATCACGCAAAAGCGACATAAGTATTGATTTTCCAACTAGATGAGAACATTCTATTTCCATTTGTAATATATTTTTTCAATTTTATGGAAATTTCTATTTTCGTCTGCATTGCTTTATGTTTTAAATTTGTATGCAAATATTTCAAAATCAAAATACTTAATTTCTGCAAGGAAAAAATCTAGATTTGTCTGAGTTTATTCATTGCATTATTTATCACTTATTATTAATTGTTTCATCGAACCACATACAACTAGAATTTGTAGCACATGACATCCATACACACCCATGCACATACACATGCTCTCTAACATATTTACATATAAGTTTCTATCAGTGTAATCCTTGAACCTATTTTAGGTGCAAGTGCTAGTTGTCAATAACAACATTGTTTTTCTATCTACGTGGGTTGCAGTGCTCTCTAGGGTTTGAATTTGTGATTCTTTTTGATAAGTTATCTACAATTATGGTTCAATAACTCTTGGGCTTTATTAGGATACATTTCATAAGTTTTGAATAATGTTTTGTTTTTCTTGATCTTTTGAATCACCAAGAGAAACTTACGTATTAAAAATTATGGATGATATTTTTCCATTTGTTAGTGTAATGAAAGGAAATTGAAAAGAGAGGAATATGGAAATTTATATTTAAGTTTGAAAGGAAATAGAATGAGAGTGATCCAAGTGTTAAAATTAATATTGAAAGTATGAAAGAAATCGTCTGATTCTTATCATTCTAAATGTTGAAGAAATTTGGCCTTCTGCACTTTGGCACTATTAGCATTGTAAGGGTGGTTTAATATTGACCATGGAGTTGCTTTTCTATACACCTACTTTGCTTTGGATGAGTATTGAAGATTTTTTTTTTTTGCCACAGACGTCTTGATAAACATACTGATGAAAATACACACTAAATGCAACCTATCGACTAATGGTATTTAAATATGAATACAATCAATAAAAAAAAATATAAAAAAGAAAAATCAATACATATTTACTTAAGATTGAATAATGAAATAACTTATAATTTTTTTAAGCTACTAAATAGAGAATTGACAAAGAAAAGGCATGGGAGACAATGTGAACAAAGGACTATTGTTCACATTTTCTCCCATGCTTTTTGCTTTGTCTTTCTCTACTACATATTAGTAATTTGTCTTGAGATAAAGGTATATTAATCTTTATTTTTATATGTTGTTTTATTGCTATTTTTTTCTTTATCGTATTCATATTTAGACACAATTTTATGTTTTCTTATTTATTTGTTATATTATTTATTTTAATTCAAATATTTTACTTTTTTTCAATTTCTTCTTTGTAACTATGAATATTAAAATTATTTGATTTGTATTTTTCTACTAGCTTGTTTAGTTTTTGCATTACCATTAAATTTTTCCTCTATTTAGCTAATCAAGTTTTCTATTCTCGTTTCATTTCTTTTCTCTTGCTATTTCATCTTTATATGGATCATGGAGTGATTTGAAATGTTGATTGAGAAAAAAGTTTACATAATCAAATCATCAAAATTTCAAATAATAACAAACATTTTCATACAATATATATTTAAAATTTGTTGAAGTTATATTTGTATTCTTTATTTCTTATTTTTCATTATGTTTTTATTATTCCTAAAATTAAATTAAACTTATTGTATATCATTTTAAATTAAAATTGATTAAAATTAATAATGAAACACCAAAATTAATTTCATTTCATTTAAAAGAAAAGAAAAACTCAAATAGTATAAAAAATATAAAGTATAAATAAATTTAATATTATAAAAAATAAAACTATACTAACTACATATATGATAGATTTATTAACAAAATATCATGTTAGTATATTATGTATATTTATTATTAAAAAATAAACATAAAATTGTTTATTTATTTTTAACAAACTTGAGTTAAATTCTAATTGATTAAATAATCTTTGATATATGATAATGTTAAATAGAATACTAAAGATCAAACCTTGTTTAATCTATAATAAGTAATTTAAAATTACAAAATATTAATCCTCCAATTAAAAATATTACATTTGAAGGACTTACCATATTATATAAAGATATGAGTTTGAAATTTTTGTATTCCCATTTCCATACCCCAAACTTCATCTAATTTCATCCATAAATAAAAGTACGATTTTACTAATTTTCAATTATCAAACCTGATTCCCAAGCCGCCATCTTTGTATATATACATAAACGAGCATGCCGTTATTGAAAACAAATCTCTTTCCCATTATCTCAATCCCAAATCATGATAATGAAAATTACATCAAAAGACAAAAGACTAATCAGAGTTCAAGAGCTCATCAACATCAACAGGCTGTACGCGCGCTCTGTCAGATCGTCCGACTGAGTTGGGTTATCACTAGACCATTTTGTCTGGCAAGAAGTTGATGAACATATTTTATCATGACTTTCACTGTCATCAATGGATAACGAATCCCCAGACTCCTCCTCATCTTCTATACATTCAGTCTCCCTTCTAATCTCCAAAAGCTCTTGTGCCACCTCTGTCATGGTGGGCCTCGAGTCCTTTTCAGGCGCCAAGCACCGAAATGCCAACTCAATAACTCGATGCACAAGAGTCAGAAGATCCGGTCGATGATTCACCTGTAAAAATGGGTCAATAATATCATCAACACGCCCAGACATAACCTTACTGACCACAAATGCAGCAAGGGTGATATCTTTTTTCTCCCTTGAGAAGTCCACAGGTTTCATGGCAGAAATCATCTCAACCAAAACAACACCAAAGCTATAAACATCAGACTTGTCACTAAGGTGGAACGTTTGGTGGTATTCTGGGTCAAGATAACCAGGGGTTCCTTGTGGGGCAGTGGAAATGTGGGTTCCACCATCAAAGGGAGCTATCCTAGATAGCCCGAAGTCAGCGACCTTACAGTTAAAGTCGAGGTCCAACAGAATGTTGGATGACTTGACATCTCGGTGATAAACTGATGGGTTCAAGTTATTGTGCAGGTAGGCAATGGCTTGGGCTGCATCAGTGGCAATGGCGCACCGGGTTCGCCAGTCAAGGCCATGACCTCTTTTGCGGTGGAGGTGCTCTGCAAGGGTGCCATTTGGGATGAACTCATAGACCAGAATGGGATCTTCCACTTCTAAGCAGCAACCCAGGAGTTGGACAAGGTTGGGATGCTTTATGGTTGAAAGTAGGATTATTTCATTTAGAAGTTGGTGGACCCATTGCTCAGAACTGCCACTGTAATGGTGTATGCGTTTGATCGCCACATGACGACCATCTGGAAGAAAACCTTGGTAGACACTACCAGAAGCACCATGGCCGCACTGTTGGGTATCCGCAAAACCTTTGGTAGCACGCTTCAATGTTTTGTAACTGAATATTTCTGTGGAGAATTCCTTTGCCTGTTTGCGAACAAGGTTTGCTAGTTGGGCCCCTTCGAGCCAACGAGGCTGCTGCTCTGTCAGGGCTTTTCTCCGACGACGATAGATTATTATTGTTGTGAATACAGTACTTGTTGCCGCTGATGTAGCCGCACACGCTAGAACTGCCAAAAAGGAAATAAAATCAGCTTAATCTTTGGCCTTCAAAGTTCATTGAAAGTAAAACGAATGTTATAATAGACATGGTATTTTCAGAGCCATGAAGATGATTGTAGTATTTTTAATTAAAAAATTGTGTAGTTAATCAAAGGTACAGGTTTTAGTATTTTTTATTGTTTCTTGGAAGAAAAAAAGATGATTGTAGTAATTTTGAGGAATTCTTAAAATAAAACATCGCATAGGAGAGTAGGAGTAAGGATAGCGCAAAAGTGGGATGTGGACAAAGGTAGAAGGTGGATTATGTTGCATTGTTAGTCTTATATAAAAGAGATGATATTAAAGTGGGATCCATTCCACCAAAGTCATTTAGGATACTATTGTGACCTCACTCCATAGAAATTTAAGGACCTTTACATTGAATAAGACTTAATTCTTAATAGACTCTTTACGAACCATTTAACATTACAAATAGACTAAAGATCACTTGAGAAAATATAAAATTTTAAACTTTAATCAACTAATATTCAATGTTGCCAATGGTGGCATGCTGTGATGGTTAAGTCGTTGTGTTGTTATCCTTGCCATCAAGATTCAAACCCCATTGAGGTATAATGATTGAGAATTTATATTGAGGATGAGGTCCTCTTTTGTGACCTTATAGATAGATCAAAAGTGCTTCCCCTCTTAATAAAATTAATTTCAATGTAGAAAGAAATCCTAATTACATCTAACATAAACTCATATTAATTAAAAATTAATATCATTCCAACAGTAACAAAACTAATGGATATACCGAGATCTAAGGACAAAATAGGCCATACCAGTTTCCTGATACTATGCCAAGAAACAGAACACCCTCTATGAAAATGATATGCCTGAAGCTCGTATCGCTGAAAATGCTGATGTTTGATCTCTTTTATATCTGGTGACAGGACAATGATGTTAAAATTATTATATCTCTATATTTGTTAACTATAGAATTGGTTTTCTATCTATGTGGGCTGTAGTGCTCTCTAGGGTTTGACTCTGTGATTCTTTCTGACAAATTATCTACTATTATGGTTCGATAACTCTTGGCCTGTGATAGGATACATTATATAAGTTTTGAATGATGCTTGTTTTTTCTTGATCTTCTGAATCACCAAGAGAAACTTATGTATTAAAAATTATGGAGGGTATTTTTCCATGTGTTGTGTAGTGAAAGGAAATTGAAAAGAGGGGAAGATGAACGTTCATATTTAGGTTTGAAAGGAAATGGAATGATAGTGAGCCAAGGGATAAAATTCAAGAGTGAAAGTATGAAAGAAGTTCGATTCTTACAATTCTAAATGTTCTAGAAATTTGGCCTTCTCTACAGTTTGGCACTATTAGCATTGTAAGGGTGGTTTAATCTTTACTACAGAGCTGCTTTGGATGAGTACTGAAGATTTTTTTTTTTCACAGTGATGGTAGTGATTTTTTTTAATTCTTCAGATCTAGTTGATCTGTTAATAGAAATACTAATGAAAAGATTTGTTAATTATACATCATCATTTAATTTTTCCTCTTGATAATAAATCATTAAACATAATCTATAATATTGATGTAAAAAAACTTCTACAATTGCATACCCTATAGGCTATCCCCTACAACCATCAACACAACTATCATAACCCCTACAACCAACAAAGCAGCTGTCATAACCCCTACAACCAACAACACAACTATCATAAAAAAAAATTATTACCTCACTTTTAATCATGTCAACCTATAACCCTACAACCATATACTTAATGGAAATAAAATTTCAATTGAAATTTATATTAATTTCATTAGTGTAATCAAATTATAACTAAAATTATATGCTTAGAAAATGAATGGAAGGAATGCGATTAGGGTTTTGACTCAATTTGAATACTACAATAACAGTTCTTGAATGATATAACATACCAATTGAAAATATTACTACAAAGAGATTAAAAGATTGAAGAAGCGAATTATACCTTTTTCTTTTAACATTCACTTCTTCTGCAATTCTCTTCTTTAATATCTTAATCTCTTTACCAACACAAAGCAATAAGAGTTCATGAATGATATAACATACCAATTGAAAATACTACTACACTTTTCGGTTGTTTCGCGCAGCTTTCATCATATTGTGTCACGCCATCTATTTCGCACACTGGACCAAAAAAGGTATAAATTTTATTAGTCAATGTCATTTGAATTTTAAAATCACTTTATTCTTTATCAGTTACTCTCACCTGAAACTCAATGGAAACATTGTTTATGAGAATTGCTTATGCAGACAAGCTGCTCTTTCTAAACTTCTACTGTCCTAAGCTGGCTAGAAAGATCAACTCATGGTAATAAAGCATTTACAAAATAGAATTTGAATAGATTCAATGTTTTCTGACTACTTTACTGGATGGAAACTAGCAGGTTTATTTTAGTGGTATTAAAACATTTTGTCACTTTTTTTAAGGTTTCTATTTTTAACTTGTCATGGATTGGTATGTTAATTTTTTTGTGAATGACAAGATGTAAGGTGACACAATTATTCTAATTCAATTAGAATAATATATCAATTTCTACTTTAAAGTCTACTCTTGACAATGTTGGTCAACACCTTGACATGATAGAATTAAGATATGAATAATATCATCTTCTATTGTCATTATCAATTTTAATCCAAAATCCTATCTACAAATAATATCTTATTGTAATCTAAATTTTACTTTTGAATAATGGAAGGTCTCATGAATCTTCTTGGATGTTGGCATCTTTTGTGGAGCTGATTTTTTCGTCTTTCACAAAATTTGATTCTCTCTCTTTTTCATATTCCTAACTAATGAAATGTTGTTGCAAGTTATTTGGCTAAATGGACCTTTGATGTTGATCGTAGTTGAAATGTTATATATTAGAATTCCTAATCTTCTTCTCAATCTTCACAACTTATTCAACTCCTACACAATGATTTGGTTTGATTATTCTGATTTTATTTTCATCAATGATTTTGTATTTTTGTTAATTTTATGGATTCCTTTGCTTCCTAAAAGTAATGAGTCTATGATAAACCTTCCAAATTTTTTGTTAGTTGAACTCTAATGACAATTGTCACTATTTGAGTACTTAATTAATATAAATGTTTAACCGTTTTTACCAAAAAGAAATTTAAAATTAAAGCCACATTTTAAAAAATATAAAACATTTAATATAAATATGTAACTTAAGGTAATCTAACCCACCTAAATTACCAATGGAACAAAATACAAATTACAGACAAAGGCTACTTCCAATAGTTGGCAATAAAACAAACAAATAAACTATGGAGAGCAATGGAGAAGACAAATAACACTCATAAAAATATAGAAATCATATTTTCCATTTCTTCCAAAAAAATAACATTTACAAAGCTTTCATAATCATATTACAAACTATTTACAAATAAATTTTCTACATCTATCTATTGTTGTATACAACTAATTATTTCCTTCAACTTTTTGGAGTTGTTTATTGCTAGTTTTCTACAACTGTTTGGAGTTGTTGTGTGATTACTCATTTTGGAGTTGCACTCTATTCTCTTCACTAACTCTGCTACTACTACAACATACCCTTCTCTGCACTACACACAAAAACTTATTACTAATACAAAAATATTCTTCATTTTTGTCCCCTATTGTCTAAGCTCAAAATTCCCTCATTTTTAAATTTACCTACCAACATTTAGTTCATTGCCAATAATATTAACTGGAACAACTAACATCAGAGGGAAGGATAGGATTAAGATCCCAAAAATATTTCTTATGGGTATTTCTCTGATGGGCTCCAGATTACAATAAATTCCAAAACTCACCCTTAATCCTATGTTGTTTCATACTCATTGTGTAATTTTGGACCTAAGACTATCAAATACAAAGCTCTTTAGAACTCGATATACATGACTTCTGAAACTACTTTTGATGGCTCTAGAGAGGCTTCAACTATATATAAGATTCCCAAATTGATTCGTAAATGGTCAAAATTATCTCTACTAAGTAGTTTTGTGAACATGTTTGCGAGATGTTGCTCATACCTACAATACTTAAATTTTATTTCACCTTATTTTACTAGATCACTTATGCAATGATACTTGATCTCTATGTGTTTTCTTTGTTCATGAAGAATAGATTATTTGTCAAGGCTATTGATGATATATTATCACAAAATATGGTTGTATCATATTTTTGTTCTTCTTTCAAATCTATTAGGATTTAGATTGATAGCCGAATAGCCTGACGTTTTGCATTTTCTATTATATATTTATCTTTGGTTGTGGAAAGAGAAACAATGGGTTATTTTATGGAAGCCCATGAAACGACTCTTGAAGCCAAGTGGAACAAATATTCTGATGTGCTCTTTCTATCATATCTACACTTCATATCAAATCATTATTAGTGTATCCAACCAACCCAAATTTATTTGGCGTAGTATACAAAATGCCATATCCTTTGGCGCCATTAACATACCTCAGGAATCTCTTACGTTCTTTCTAATGTCTCTCCTTTGGTGTCTCCATAAATCTATCAGCTATACTTACTACATGCATAATATTAGGCCTAGTGTTATTAAGTCAAATGCCCAACCATGCTCTTATACAAAATTGAATTCACATTGTTGTTGTAATATTCCTTACTTAAGTTAATACCTATGATTGTTGGTGTTGGTAGAGGATTTTTTTTATGCATTCTAAACCTTCTCAAAAAAATTACTACATATTTTTTTTGAGAAATAAAAATTCCATGCTTTATTTGCTTCACTTCTATGCATAGAAAATACTTTATCAAACCTAATTTGGTCATGTCAAACTCTCTTTTCATGGCCTCTTTAAAATCAACATTCCCCATGAAAAGCAAATCATCTACATATATGAAAACTATTAAAATATTACCATCTCTTGCATTGATGTGGAGAGTGGGCTCACCATCACTTTTGCTAAATCCACTCCTCAACAAATATGAGTCAATTATATTTTACCATTCTCGTGGTGCTTTCTTAAGCCCATAAATGGAATTTCTTAACCTATACACTTTGTTTTCTTTCCCTACAAACTCATAACTAAGTGGTTTCTCAACTTACACTTCCGTTTTAAAAACCCCATTTAAGAAGATTGAATTTGCATCCATTTGATATTCCATCCACTTGAATTGGGTTTCTATTGCTAAGGATGATTGAATTCTTTCCATTATTGTAACTAGATCATATGTCTCACCATAATCTCTTCCAGGATTTTGTTTATATTGCTTAACAACTGGCCTTGCCTTATGCCTTTCTATTCTTCCTTCAACATTGTTTTTGGTCTTATAGACCTAATTCACCCCAATCACTTGCTTACCAAGAGGAAAATAAATTAGCTTTGATATTATATTCTTCTCTATATCATCTTTTTCCTCATCCATGACCTCACACAATTTTTCTTATTTCAAAAATTATTAAAAAAATTTGGATCAATATAGGAAAATAATGCAAATTTTAGATTTTCATTCAAATCTTCTTCATACATTTCATTTTCATAAATATCCCTTAGAATTATTTTCTATAAGATTTGGCTAAAAATCCTATCCAAGGTACAAATTAATGAAGAAAAGAAATTATAGAAATGATAAATGAGCAAGCAAAAACAATATTCTACTCAAGATAATGCAAATATTACAATGAGCTTGAGAATTTGATATTAAATGTTGAGATTACAAAGGGAACCCATTGGTTATATAGGGAAATGGGAGAGATATGATGTAATAAGATTGTGAAAAGTATTGTCATCATATGTGGTGTGAAAAATTAGGGTCATTAAATCCCAATAACCTTATGCCTATGTAAACTTAATCTAGTGTAAAGAGGACCTAAATGGATAATTAGCTAGGAAATGAACTAGTTAGATAAATTACCCCTTTTACATCAACACCCCCCATTAAGGGCAACTTAGAGAGTAGACAATGTAAATATGGAAAGATGGATCTTGACTACTAGGCTTGATGTGGTACCCATGTGAAAAAAATATCTCAAAAATGGAGAAAAGGATAAAACTCAGTGGGACAAAATTCATCTCTAAAAGAGAGAGAAAAGGAAAAATGCTCTCAAGAAAATGTGAGGAAAATTTTCCCTCCCCCCCATAAGAGAGAATAAATAGAGAAGGTCAAGTGACCTCCCTAAATGTACAATCTTTTGCACTGATGGTGGATGCTTAACACAAAACTTTGAAGATTGTTCAAGATCATCAAACAACATTCTTCCCCTTAAGAAGAAATAAAGACAAGATACATGGAGAACATCTTACCATTCTTGAAAGGAAAAGTCTCTAGAATCTACTCAAATATCACAATGTCAGGAGTCACAATCTTATCTAAAAAAGGTGACAATGAAAAATAATGTAAAGATTGATGTGGAGCATGGAACAAAGATGATGACGAGTCCTCCAAATTTTTATCTAAAAATATGTCAAATGAGGAAAATAATTGATATCAAGAACTAGGTACCATTGTAGAAAGGTACCAACATCAATGGAGACTAAGTTGAAACTATCAACTCATTAGTATTGGTAGAATCTAACATTGTGGAAGCATATGAATGTGGAAAAGAAATAAGAGGATCTAAATGTACCTATTTACAAAATAATGGGAAAATAAAAACCATTGGGAATAAAACTCCTAACTAATCATGTCCAAACACCAAAAAAAAGATGAAGTTATAACTTCTAATGAAGAATTGTGGATGAATCCCACACTGCAACAAGAATAAGATCAAAATCAAAGAGACCATTGCACGAGTACCAATTGGATACTCTTGAATGTTCAAAATTATAGATTTGGTACATAGTTTGTATGAGTATCTTTGATTATGGACATTGCGCAACTGGAAATTAGTTGAAAATATAGGTACCAAATCTTTGGATGTACAACTTGAACCTCTGAATACATGAAGATTGCTTCCATAACATGAGTTTCTATATGGTATCTAGTTCATCATTCTAAATTTCATGGGTAACTAGATGTTGCATTTGTTGTGTATATAGGAACTTACACTTGATACATAGATCGATCCCAAGAAGCATGCAATATGAAATATGTGACGAGATTTTGGTGCTTTATTTTAGTGCATTTACAACATATATTTTACATATAGAAGTTATTTGGACAAAAAAAATAATACAAATTTGGAAACTTTGATGGAGAAGCCAAGCATAAATCAAATTTGAAGTAGACAACCAAATGTGATAGTTAGAGATGTCCTTGAATTGGGATGTCGCCATAATGTCAGGAGATATTGGCCCTTGTTGGCTATTGAATAGAGGAATACCATAGATGGTAGCTCAATGATTAGTCATAATTTTTTTTTCTAAATTTACTTAAAAAAAAAAAAAACTTAATTAAAAGTTTGATTAAAAAAAATTATTTAAAACTTTGTGAA
Source organism: Sequoia sempervirens (assembly GCA_007258455.2). Classification (NCBI taxonomy): domain Eukaryota; kingdom Viridiplantae; phylum Streptophyta; class Pinopsida; order Cupressales; family Cupressaceae; genus Sequoia; species Sequoia sempervirens. The sequence goes on along the minus strand of VDFB02356725.1, from coordinate 58,903 downwards.
AATATATTAATAAAGGTTTTTTAAAAAATAATAAAGAAAAATCATTCTTTTTAAAATTAAAAAACCTTATTAAAAATTAACTAACAAAGTTCATTTAAAAAATTAAAAACTTTAACAAAAAATTATTAAAGAAAAATTTTTATTTAAAAAATACTTTCCATTGTGAAAAAGTGTTTTCCATGGTGTCCATTGTGTCATCCCATTACTCATTTTTAATGAACTCAACATCCTTGCTGATTACAATCTGCTTGGTGATAGGGTTATACAACCTATATGCCTTGGAATCTTCATAGTAGCCCACATAAATATATTTTTCTCCTTTTTCATCTAGATTTTATCTTTTCTCTTTTGACACGAATGCATATGACACACACCCAAACACTCTAAGTTTTTCCAGTATCCATTTGCATTTTGTTCACCCTTCTTGTGAAATCTTGTCACGTTTAACCTTTGCAAGACTTCTATTAATCAAATACTTGTTGTTTCTACAACCTCAACCTAATATTAATTTGGGAGTCCCTTTGCTTTCAAGATGCTTCTTTATATCTCCATGATGGTCCTATTCTTCCTCTTAGCTACTCCATTTTATTGCAAAGTGTAACTTGTGTAAGCTCTTTCTTGATGCCTTGATTCTTGCACAAATTCACAAATTCATTGGAGGTATACTCTCTCCCTCTATCTAACCTTAAGAACTTGATAAAATGTCCTCTCTCATTCTTATTTTGGGCCTTAAACATTTTAACTTCTCAAAGGCTATAAAATTATGCTTCAAGAAGTAGACCCATGTCTTGTAACTATCTTCACCTATGAAGTTCATACAATATTAACTCTTTCTTATTATAAAATTTTGCATAGGGCCACACAAATCAGTATGCACCAACTCTAATGGTGCTCTTACCCTTATAGAATTCCCTGATTGAAATGGTTTCCTATGTTACTTCCCTAAATGTAAGCTTCACACCTATCATTTGGCTCTATTATGGTTGGTAAACCCCTAACCATACATTTATTGTCCACAAAAGACTAAGTCTAGAATAACCTAAATATCTATAACTTGAATTCTAGAGCCTTGAAGGGTCTTGAAAGGCCATCTCAAAGACTCTTTTTTATTTACTATTGTACACTTGTCATGGATGGGAGGATTACTAATAAATTGAGTTGATAAGTAGGTCTATATCCATAGAGGCAACAACTAACTCCTTATCATTTGAAATACTTAGAAATACATGTATTCTTACTTCCATTCTTGTCAAAGATCATGCACTCACCTTTTTCTTTGAGAACTTTGTAGCCTCTTTGGACTAGTTGTCTGATACTTAGGGGGTTGTACTTTAGCATTGGGGAAATATTACATTATCTATTTCATTTTTATCACCTTGCTTGGTGTGGATCATAGTATATTCTTTTCTCACAACTAAAACTATTGCATTGTTCCCCATTTTAATTTTAGACTTGCCATTCTTGTCAATAAATGTAAGAAGACTCTCATTACCAATCATGTGGTTGTTGTATCCACTATCCAAATACCACATTTCAACACTACCTTTCTCACCAATGTTGCACATACATGATGAGCCTGCCTTTGACTGATCAACTTCAACAACTTTTTCATGAACCATATTTTCACTTTTTAATTGCTCACATAGTTTTTTCTTGAATTTCGTTGCATAAATACCATATTTTTGGTATTAGTAACATTACAAGTTACTCTTATCATACCTTGAACTTGAGTTACTATTTTTTTCTTAGCTCTAGAGTGGACATAAAATTGTTTTCTCTCTTTTAATTTTTCATTCATCTGAAGTTATCTACTCCAAAGCCACCCCTTCCTAATTTTCTCCTACTTCTGCTTCTTGATCTTCATTGGGAAATTTTTCTACCTCTCCCTTTGTCTCTTGTAATGGTTTGAGCTTTGAATTACTACTCTTGTGAAGGAGTAGACCTATTCAAGCGCTACTCATGGGTTTGAAGCGAACCCATCAACTCATCCATTATTAACCAAGAGATGCCTTTGACCTCTTTAATGGCAATGACAACAACATCACATTTTGTGGGAAGACTTCTAAGGGTTTTATTAACAATCCTCTACTCTTCCATGGTGTTACCATTCATCCTCAACTAGTTTATCAAAACCAAAAACTCTTGTGTGAAAGTTTGAAATAGATTCATTGTCTTCTATTTGGAAAGTTTCAAAATCTCTTTGAAGTATTTGGAGATTGACCAATATTACTTTACTAATCCCCTTGTAACTTATTTTTAGGATTTACCAAGAATCATTTGGATAGTTAGTTGTTATATTCTAGGGAAGACTTCCTCTGTCAAGGATGCCTCTATGAAAATTAGGGCTTTTGCATCTTTCCTTCTTGTGTCCATCATTTGGGTCTTTTAGTTACTTATGAGGGTTGCATAATTTGTTGGGTTAGTCACATTTGTGAATCCATTAACCACAAGCTTCCATAGATCACTTGAAACCATGTTATTGTCTTCACCTCCTTTACCCACACATTATAGTTTTGTCCATGTTAAAGGATGGTGGATGCTGCCAATTCTTCTTGTCTTCTCCAACCATGTTTGAAATTCAACAAATCTATAACTCTAGAAAAAAACATTTCCCAACATAATGTAAAACATATGACTCTTATATAATTCTGATGGAATAAAATCCAAACTACAAATAAAGACTACTTTTCTATTACATCAACAATTGGAAATAAATTAAATAAATAAACTATGGAGACCAATGGAGGAGACAAACAATGCATATAAAAATATAGATAACCATAAGTATAGGTTCCCTATCCCTAGGATTGAAGACCTCATGGATTGTCTAGGTGAAGCCAGGTACTATACCAAGATAGGCTTAAAGAATGGTTATCACCAAATTAGAATACATGAGGGAGATGAGTGGAAAACAACTTTCAAAACCAATGAGGGTTTATATGAGTGGCTGGTTATGCCATTTGGACTATCTAATGCCCCCTCCACATTCATGAGACTCATGAATGAAATCCTCAAAGACTACATTGGTAAATTTGTAGTGGTGTATCTTGATGATATACTGATTTATAGCAAAACAAGAGAAGAGCATCTCCAAAAAATAGAGTTGATTTTCAAGAAGCTGCAGGAGGACAAATTGATGATCAATTTGGAAAAATGTGAATTCATCAAGACAGAGCTGGTGTACCTTGGATTTGTGCTATCACATGGCAACTTAAAAATGGATAGCAGCAAAGGGGAAGCCATCCTCAATTGGCCTACTCCAAAGACAACAACAGAGGTAAGAATTTTTCATGGCCTTGCTCAATACTATAGGAAGTTTATAAGACAATTTAGTGCTATTTGTGCTCCTATGTTGGATACCATTAAAGGAGGGATGAAGACTAAGTTTGTATGGAATGAGCAAGCTAACAAAAGTTTTGAGTTGTTAAAAGAAAAGATAGCTACCCAACCTGTTTTGGTGTTACCAAGCTTTGAGAAGCTATTCACCATTGAGTGTGATGCAAGCAATGTGGCTATTGGAGCTCTTCTCAGTCAAGAGGGCAGACCAGTGGCTTTTCATTCAGAGAAGTTAAGTGAAGCCAAGAAGAAGTATTCTTCTTATGACCTTGAGATGTATGCATTGGTCCAGGCTTTAAGGAAATGGAGGCACTACTTGCTTCCCAAGGAATTCATAGTGTATTCAGACAACCAAGCACTTAGTTTCTTGAATTCACAAGAGAAACTAAGTCACAAACACATGAAATGGGTGGAATACCTGCAAGCTTACACTTTCAATATCACGCACAAGAAAGGAGTTCTCAACAAGGTGGCAGATGCCTTGAGTAGAAGAGTTCTTACCATACAAGAAATTCAGTTGAAGAGCATGGGAATAGATCATTTTAAGGATCTATATGCAGATGATGAAGATTTTGTAGACATTTATAAGGTATGTGTTGAATACAAGAATCATTTCCATAGTAAATATGCTGAATATACTTTGCAAAGTTATCTTTTGTTTAAAGGAAATCAGTTATGTGTCCCTAGAGGCTCTATTAGAGAGAATTTGATACAAGAAAAGCATAATGGTGCATTGAGTGGTCACTTTGGGATAAAAAAGACTCAAGAACTTGTTCAAAGGTTCTATTATTGGCCAAGGATAAACTTAGATGTTAGGAGGTATGTGGAAAGTTGTATAGTATGTCAAAAGGCCAAAGGTACTTCTTCAAATGCAGGCTTATACCAACCACTGCCTATTCCTACTAGGCCATGGGAATGCTTGAGTATGGATTTTGTAGTTGGATTACCCAAGAAAAGACAAGGCATGGACAATGTTTATGTAGTTGTGGATAGATTCAACAAAATGGCTCACTTTGTGCTATGTAAAACAACCAATGATGCCAGTCAAATAGCCTCTCTTTTCTTCAAGGAGATAGTAAGGATACATGGGTTACCTATAAGCATTGTGTCAGATAGAGACACCAAGTTTATGAGTAATTTTTGGAAGACTCTTTCGCAGAGATTGGGAACTAATTTATCTTTTGGATCTGCATACCATCCCCAAACTGATGGTCAGATCAAAGTTGTTAATAGAAGTCTTGGAAATCTATTAAGGTGCTTGACCAAGGAGTATGGTCAACAATGGGATCAGTTGATTGGACAAGCTGAATATGCCTATAATGACACTGTGAACAGATCAATAGGGAAGAGTCCCTTTGAAATTGTTTATGGATTACATCCTAGAGGAGTCTATGAGCTAAGAGACTTAAAGGATGGAGTCAAGGGAAGTGGATATGCTGATGATTTTGCTTATGCAATGCAGGAGATTCATGATACAGTCAAGAAGACATTAGTAGAAAACACCATGAAGCATAAGACCAAGGTGGATGAGCATAGAAGAGAATTTTAGTTCAATGTTGGAGACTTGGTGATTGTGCATCTAAACAAGTCCAGGTTCCAAAAAATGAGTTCCTCACAAGTTGAAAATGAAGAGGATAGGTCCCTGTCTTATCTTGGCCAAGTATGGAAACAATGCATTTAGAGTGGAGCTACCGGAAGACAGTGGACTGTCCCCTATTTTTAACATTAAAGACCTGGTCCATTACAAAGGACCACCACCAGACATGGATCAGAACCTCAATGAAGTCATCCAAGATGTGGAGGAGCTCAAACTGCCTTCTGCTACAGTCAAACAAGCTGACAGTATACTAGATACCAGGGTCTATAAGAAGACTAGAACCAAGGAATATAAGGAACATATGATTAAAAGGCATGGTCAATCTGATGCTGATGTAGTGTGGATCAAAGAATCATAGCTCAAGAAGTTGGGCATTGATCTCAACTTACTCAATCCAAGGGTGGATTGAAATCTTTTGTTTTGGGGAGGATGGTGCAGGAGCACCTAGGCTAACCTCCATAGTTTAAGAAATTTTGGCTTGTATCTAACATTAGCCAAGTCAGAGTTTAGTGTGTTTTCTTTGGACCTTAGAAGGTCATTGTTGTGGTTAGGTGAATTAGTCATTAGGACTAAGATTCACCAAAGTTTAATCTTCATTAATAGTCTGGCTTTAATTAGCCTTAAATAGCTTAAGATGGGATTGGAGTCTTAAATGTGTTCTAAACACATCTATGTTGTTAGAAGATGCCAAGAGGCAGTTAAGGGAGTTGGATGCTCAGAATCAAGGAGTTAGAGGTCCTAGGAGTTAGGAAGAGGACATAATGATAAGTTGCAAAAAGTTGTTACAAAGTTGCATGACAACATTTGTCATGTTGCATGCAACTTGGTTATCTTGGATCCCCTAAAAGATAGGAGTGTGGGATCGACCAACATCCCTAAAAACTTGGAAAATGGCATCTATGAAAGGTGTGGCTAGAATGCAAGATGTTAGAGTTGTTGTAATCAAGTTTTGTTGTGATTGGAATAGTAAAGAATTCTGCATTTTCTGTATATACTGAATGTTTTTGTGTAATAGTGCTATTAGATGAGTTGTATGTTCTGATTTAGCATTGGATTTGTGTTGATAGAGTAGTCTTAAGCATTTTCCATTCTGTAATCAAATTGTTTTGAGTTAATCTAGTGTGTTGAATTCATAAGTTAAGGTTTTAGAGGGTTTTCTTGTTCTGTTCAGACCAGTCAGTCTTTTCATGGCTCCCCAATAAAATCTAGCCACGGGGTCTTCCTGAGATTAGATGGATATGATAGGGTAGCCAATGATCTATAAATATTTAGCGGTAGGAGTCATGAAGAGTCGAGCATTTGCATTTAAAACCAAACCCTAGGTGAGTTCCTAATACCCGGTTAGAGGTTTGGCAGTGAAGAGTTGAAGAGATTAGGCAGGGGAAAGAGGTACCGTACAGAACAAGTACAGTTCCAGGTAGGGTACAGTCACATCACAACATGCTAAGGGGATTGAAGGTTTATCAATCCATTTGTTGAGATAAGAAACAAGAAATCAGTAGGTTCCTAGGAATTAGGCCTATTAGCCCAATTTGACCTAGATTATAGGAAACCAGTGTATAGAGGAGTCAGGGGTCTAAAACCCTGTGAAACTTTTAAAGGCTCAAAAAGGGTATCTGAAAGTGAAGTTTATTTTCTAGGTTGTTTGGAAAGTTGGAGCAAGAAAAGCAAAAAGGAAACTGTCAAGGGCTACAAGGAATTAGGCCTTCTAAAGGCAAATTCTTGAAATCGGTAAGAATAAAAATTGAAGACCATCCAATATAGATCTAATTGGATGTGAAAGGCATGTTTCCAGTATCTCTGACACCCTTGCAAGTAGTTCAAGGTGTTGTGTGATGTTGGCACTTAGAGTCTTCTACGTGTAGGAGAAAGTTGCTAATTCAAATTGTTGTTAGTCTTCCAAGGTGAAGCACAAAGTTAAGAAACTCTTGGAGAGGAGTTGAAACAGAGCTTAGTTAATGACCTAAGCCTAACCAGAACCTAGAAGCTATTAGGTTCCTGGATGAAGACAGGGAAAAGTCTTCCTAGCTAGTTGTGCTAGCAAGCCTTGGAACACTCACATCAACTAGCAATAACATTAACTATACTATTTGAAATTAATTATAGTAGAGCTTGAAGTTGAAAATCCAAATATATAATTTTAATGATATTTTGATTACTTTTAATATGCTTTTTATTTTAAATAATGAAAGTAGGTTGTTAAAATAAAAAAATAAGGCTAATTAGAAATTTAAAAAATAAAAATTAAAACATATTAAAAAATAAAAAAATATATGGTACACTAGAGGAGAGAATCCTCTTCTTTTAAAATGATAAAAAAATTAAGCAATAGTTGATGCTAAATAAAAACTATGAAATTATGGTACATTTGACTTTAAAATGTTATTACGAGGAAAATATCCATCAAATTTTTAATTCTTTTTCCATGTATTAGATATTGAATTTATCTATTTGGAAAAAAATTAGGGTTACATAATTTTTTTCTATTTGTTTCTTGAAGTCAACTCAATATCACTTTTTCCTAAAATTTTCAGCAATTTATTTTCAACAATTTAAAACATTCTCTTAAATTTATATAAAAAATATTAAAACATTTTTTTTTTTTTGAAAAATTACATGAGGTGGTTGAAGTTGAGAATTTTTGTTTGTGTTAGCTAAATCCTTTATAAAGTGTGACACAGGTTTATATTTTTACCCCTAAATCTATTTATGAACCCCTTCCTTGAATTAAGTGTGTAAGAGTTGCAAGAAATATGTTAGGTGATATATAAGTTTTGGTAGCTTGTTGTTGAGATGAAGATTCTCAATGGTCTATCTTGTGGTGTGGGTCAACTATTTTTTGTTGATGTTTTATTATGTTTAGGTTAAGTCCCATTTAATCATTATGCAACATCTTAGTTACACTTTCATTGTTGTTTGGCTTTTGTGCTAGTTTTAATGTATTGTATATAGTTTCAAGCTCACTTCAAAATCTCTTTTACCCATTTAAATAACATAATATAGTCTTAATGGATCCTAAAAATTGTGTGTTGTTATCAATTTGATAAATTTTTATGTAAACATGAATATAGGATGGGCTAGGGCAATCGTTGTGAAGTAAATATTTCTTCTAAGTTCCTCAATAAAGTTATATATATAGGATTCATGTTTTTTTAAAGTATAACAAGTGGATTAATGAGCTAGAGGATAACAACATGAAGACTTATTTTCTCCCTCCTTGGGAGGAGATATGCATGTATATAATGAAATATGCGACCCTTAAAGGAAGGTACAAGAAATTGTACTCCTATAAATTTTCCAAGTTTTAATTCATCTCATGCATCCTACGGCAATGAAAATTCTATTTTTGAGAATGTTCCACCATTTCACCAATTAAATATAAAAATTTATAGGAAATCCCTGAATTCTTGACATTTCATAGACATTGGGATGTCCTTGAGACCCTTAGGGGATGGATGCCTTCACATATCCTAGCTAGACTTAGATGCCCAGTTGTCAAGCACATCAATCTAGTCAAAAATCTCATTTTTTAGATCAAAATGTTGGATCTTCATGCTAGTAACCCTAACCTTAATGATTTATGGGCCCCACCCAAACCCTAAGAAATTGAAAAAAAAGTTAAAAATAGACAAAGTCTCACTTAAAATTACGCCCAAATTTGAAAAATGAAGTTGGAAGTTGAAAAAAGGTGCAAGCCTACAAGAGTGAGAGAATTGGGATAAGAAAAGTAAGATAAAGAAAAAGAGAAAGAGAAAGTGAATTTTTTTCATCCATCAACTATTGAATCAATTTATTCTTCAATCCTCAACGTAAGTTTTGGCCCTTCATGATTTTTTTAATTTATATTTTCTTTTCATAATTTCAATTTACCAAGCTTATAATTGATGGATGAATTAGATATTGAATTTTACAAATAATTTTTTTATTGTTTTATTTTATGATATTAGTATTTAGGTTTTCAAATTTATTCATTAAAATTTTTATTTTATTTTTGTAAATTTGCATAAATATTTGTTTAAAAAATAAAATTTACAAGTCAAATTAGGGTTTTGTCTTCTGTGCATCTTTTGGTTTTGAACTTCATGCAATATAAAATAAGGAATTGAAAATAATAACTCATGCTTGATTAAGGTTGAAGAACAATGACTCATACTTTTGTATATGTGGTTCTTCTAATAGTGTTTACCACAATACTAGTATGTTCCACTTTTTGGTCAAAGTGAGACATTAAGATCATTTTTTTAACCAAATTTTAACAATCTATCACCCATAACAACTAAAATATTAATAATTCATAGACGATGTGAATTAGTGAATTTTGATATTTCATGTGTAGATTCCAAATGCATTTTTTTAATTAAAAAAATATTTATAAATATTCTTACATATGTTTTAATATTTTTTTTGCAAATAACAATAGTTTTAAAAAGTGACATTTATTTCATATTGTTTATTATTTTTAAAAATAAAATAAATTATATATATATATATATATATATATATATATATATATATATATATATATATATATATATATATATATATATATATATATATATATATATATCTTAGTCTTCTCTTTTCAAACAAGGTCATCAATACTTAGTGTGCAAATAGTAAAAAACTATGTTCACTCCAAAATAGAAAATTAATATAATAATTAAATTAAATATATTCAAAATTGCACTTTTTAGAAATACTAAGTGGTGCATACAAAATGCAATTTCTAAATAACTAAATTTGATCACCCAAGCTAAATCAATTTTTTGTAACATTTGATAGATGTGGAGCATACTCCATCAGAGATTTGATTTAAAACTAAGGAGTTCTATCCAAGCCATCTGATCTAAGGGGTCTCTAATGTAACCCCTTCAATTAAACACCTTTAGATGATACCCTTTAATGTTTAAATCATTAATTTTTCTAAAGAATGTAAATCAAAATATCTCGTAAGTGAAACAAACAATTGTCAACGATCAACATCAAGTTTGACAAATTATTACAAAATTCTTATATTGTGTTTATATATGTTCCTAAAGCATACCTCGCTCCCCCATCCCTAAACTTCTGCCATACCAGCATACCATACCCCTGCACTTGTACCCATATGCGATTCCTTTCTTCGTCTACGGACTCTCTATTCCTCCAAAATCTTATTCACTCAGAAATCCAAGTAGCAAGGTAAAAATTTATTTATACTAAAACAAATAAGTACAAAGCAAGGACATTACATAACCCTATCAATCTTTACTACGTGGTACAATTGTTATGACAATTCGATAAAACAAACTTTTGCAGTATCCGAACGTAGCCCAAGAGTTTTTTTCAGTATACAATTGAAGCGGAAACTCTGCTCTCAAGTCTACTGATTTTAGGTCATAAGTAAATGAAAAAGATCTCTGCCTTTTACATATCTATGGATTCGCAAAAACACAATAAAAGCACGAAAATGCTGTAATTTGAGATGAACATTGAGAAACAAGTTGATACTGTAAAGTTTCATAGATTAGAAGTCATTCCAGCGCAAAGGTGGATTGCAATGACCTGCCTTAAAGACGTACCCTAAATCTGTTACCTAGTAGATTTCCGAGTAGAGACCTGGAAGGGAAAAATGGAATGAACCTTTAATTTGTGGTCTTGGAAACTATTTGCATGGGAAGTATGATTAACCATAACCAGTATGGGAATTTTGTAAACTTGCAAAGATGTATTCTCAATAAGTTACAGGAATGCTAGTAACTGCACAATACCATGCATGGTTAGACTTGAATAAGTGAACATCATGGGTCTGGATGGGTGTTCTAGATTTTAGATTCTTGCATATAATTTTCCTAGAACCAATACTGATCTTGTTTGTCTGTACTAGATTTTAAAGGTTGTTCACTTTAATAGGAATAAGTAAACCCATCTTGGAAGCGTCCGCCTAGCCATTGAAATATGACCTACAAGGAACAAAGACAATTCCCATCGCAGTAATCAATCTTTTCCTCCTTTTCTTCAATAGTGCATACAATAGTTGAAATAAAAGAAAATTAATGTTCTTTGCACCCACTATATGAATGATAATGGAATGGAGATATCATGATATCACAAAAGGTAGCCTGGTAACCTGGTCCTTAGTACTGTCTGCAAATCTCTTAATGTAGTTCTATACAGGCATGTCTCACAGTGACCGGTTTCTTACTATCACTTGGCAATAAATGTTGTCTCTACTGATGAAATTAACTAATGTAATTGACTATGATGTTTTAATCTGTAATAGGAGTACAAGAGGAAACTTATAATACAGAGAAGTCCTAAATGGTTTGGCTATGTTAAAATTCTCTTATTAGCAACAAGGTCGCCATTCACATCCCACATAGGTAGCCTGCCTTAATGATTTGATGTGTCCACCATTATAGACTTTATACATTCGAGTTCCATTGTTAGATTTGATATCCTATGGATTTGGAATTCAGACTGAAAAGAAATTATATGTCTAATTTGCAGAGGTAAAGATTTTGGGGGTGCTCGTCTCCTGTGAGGAACTTAGGATCCGATGACAAAATGCGGCCTTGCACAAGTTCAGATGAAATGTAACTATAATTATAAAGGCAGAAAAACGTTGTCACTTATACCATAATAATATTCATCATCATAAGAAGAATTTCGTTAGATTGATAAATAAAGAATTAAAATAGAAATCTGCGTCTCTGGAAAAAACACCATTCCTGCCAGGATGGATTTGATTGTGCTAATTTCAACAAGGAGTTTGCATAAATGTACACTATAGGATTTTGTGGAGAATCCAACTCTATGGACACTGGTCTTTCTTAAATTTTCAAGAATAAGGGCATGTCTTCATGCAGCTACTCTGCTTATTTTGGCTAGCAGTCACTGCTTATTTTGATAAGCAGCCACTGTTTAGCTAGTGGTCCCATGAACATTTTATTTTGTTGCTTATTTTTAAGCAGTCAACATAAATTTGAATTTATAATAGTTAATAATAATTTCTGCAATTAAAAATTCAAAAGAAAAAATAGAAAGAGATATTAAAAAAGAGGGAAAAAAATTAGCGGAGCCATGTGGCATCTTTGAAATTATGCAGCTGCTGCTTATTTCCAGCTCCCTTATTTTTTCAACAGCTTATTTTCAATTCTTAAGCAGTGGCTGCTTAAAAAGATTCCAAATTATCCTTTCCTGGGATAATTTTTTTTTGCATGGGAACACTCCAACTGCTTAAACTGCTTAAACTGCTTAAATTTAAGCAGAAAACATACTTAAGCAGCTGCATGGGGACATGGGGTAAGATATCGTGATTTTAAGCAGAAATCAAAATTGTAAAAATCGTTGGAATATACGCTCCAACATAAATAGGTGTAACAATGATCTATTAGTTAGTGTAGAATGAGGTATCCAGTTTGTTGTTATCAGTTCAGTTTGTTGTCAAACAGCTCCAGTTAACTATAAACTATTTACCTATTTTATAGAAAGACTGTTGAATCTTCTCTTATAAATTTGTAATATGTTAATGAATAATCATTAGAATGAGTCCTCCTACTGTTACATTTTCTATTTTGATATCAAAGCTATTCGGTCTACTACAGTTGTTTTATACTCTTGTGTGGGTGCATGGAAAAGGCCATGGTTTGCTTTTGAATCTGCTCTTTGTTGGGTCACTGTGAAAAACCTGTTTGCGAGAGAGAATAAAGGCAGGTGCTAATGCATAGCATAAAAAATTTAAGAGAGCAAATTCAACTACCGTTGGGTAGCTCACTGTAGTTGTAAGTGTAGTTGCAAGAGCTGAGAGAATCTCAGCTATTTAAGAACCACCAGATGATAGTGATGATGACTTCATAGAAGATGAGGCAGTTCTATTTTGAAGAGGCCAACACTTTGAAGACAAAAAATGATGCAATAAACAATAGATAGATGCTCAATAGCCTAAGATGCTAGTGGTTCGGAGAACTATACCTAATTGGAGTAATGGGATATACATGTGAGGATTGATGTCCAATTGTTCAGAGAGATCTGAAATCTAGAAGTTTAGCATCATACCTTTACGAGGGTGATGAGACACTTCATATGCAAATGGTGTTCAATGATGTTGGGAATTTGGATTACAACTAAGTGACTATACTTTGGGAGCATCTTGAAGAATTTTTACTGGTCCAAAAATTGTTTTCATAGAATAGATTTTGCATAATGTATCTTTTGTTGTTTTGTTTAGTGTTGTAATCTTAAGAGGGGGTGCTGGAATATACAGTCCAATATAAACAGGTGTAACAACGAACTGTTAGTGTAAAATGAGGTGTGGAGTTTGTTGTCATCAGTAAATAGTTTGTTGTCAAACAGCTTCAGTTAGCTGTCAACTATTTATCTATTTTATAAGAAAACTATTAAATCTTCTTCTTCTATAAATTTGTAATATATTAATGAATAATCAATTAGAACAAATTCTTCTACTGTTACATTTACATTTTCTATTTTCTATTTGCTCTTGAACTCCATTTTATAAACACACATGGTAATTTCTTGAAATCAAACCTAAGTTATAAGCAGGGGATTTGCCAAGTAAGCTGCTGTAAAAAATTGGAAGTGATTTGAAATTTCCACGTACAATTTTGAGAAGTGCGAAATTAGGGTGTACAACTACTGGATCCTCTCCCCTAAAAAATCTAGAGAGAAATAACACAAACAAGTGAAATATTTAACTTTGTGATATGAGATGAGAAAATAAGTACAAGTAGAAAAGTGAATTCATCCATACTTTCTTATTTAATTATGTTAGTCGTTTTCAGAATTCCTGGAAAACAGTCAGTGGAGATATGAAAATAAAAGCATGATTTCATCATCTAAAAGAAAAGACAGCAAGCCAAGGATTAGCAAGGGAAAAGTAGCCTTTGAAACTTTGGAGTTTCTATTGTCTGAAACATATACCTATGAAGCAAAGCTAAGAAATTGGTAAGCAGTAAACGTTTCCACCACATCATAAAACTATCTCCCTTATTTAAAACAGAGAGAGTACAAGACAGAAATTATAAAGAAGGATCAAAGGAGTGATACAAAACAAGCATAGGATAGCTGACCTATAAGATAATTAATTTTACTGATGCTTTCAAATATGGAACCGGAAAAACTAAATAAATGGCAAGAAAATTACCTTTTCTGCATCCTTTGCCTTCGACATATCCATCTCCTGTGTAACCTTGATTACAGCTGCATCTCACACCACCTTTCACGCCCGTGGTTGCATTACATCGTGCTTTGGCATGACATTGAACAGTTTCACAGTTTCCCAGAATTGCCCATTCCAATTTCAGCCCAAACACTGCATTCAAAGCAGGTGTCAAACTAAGAGCCACCCAACTAGTGAAAACCTTGCATTGCATGGGGTAAAACTGGCTGAAGTTAGAAGCCCCATACAGCCATCTTGAGTACGATGGCCATAGTGAATCATTCATGAGAGGGTAGCAGCAGCCTCTTCTAAATCCGCATTTCTCAGTATTGCTACATTGCATGTCTGTCAAAGGACAAATTTTTCTATTCTCACACTCTCCTAACTGAATTATGTTCTGGTTGGAAATTGCATAGTTTTGCATGCCCTGGATACTGAAGTCTGCAACTGAGCTAGAACAAGAAAGGTTAAGTCTAATTCCATTGTCCTGAAAATCGATCACATCGTGGAGAACATTGTTCAATTGAATCTTCAAAGTAGAATTGTTATAGCATTCAAGCCTGAATCCACTTTTACCACAACCATTGGATTTAACATAAAATGGATATGGAATTGAGGTATTCCCACAAACCTCATTGCAATTTCCTTTTCTGGTATATACAAGAGGAATAACTGTAATTGAGCAAACCTGAAGCAGGTATGAGCCCAACAAAGACAAAATAATTACAATAGTGATATTTAGGGCCATTTATCTAAAATGTTTCCACCTTGTATCACTGCCTGCTCATACAGTTCAGCTTGATGTTTACATTAATCCTCGAAAGATTACAATATAGGGATAGACCAAAATAGAAAGGTAACCAATCTTATGCAATATATACACAAATGAGTGTATGTATACATATATTTTTTATTCTTTGCTTCAATATTTTGGATGACTGCTGTCACACTGTAGGAACCGTCCATATCCTCTGCCCTTGAATAGTGTGTGCTTCGTTACGAGTCCACAGCCATAAAAATTACATACACATTACATATGTGTACACCCAGCTGCCCAAAATGAGATTTCTTGCCGGTGGGCATAATTTTCCTCCAACCGAGCAATCATTGCACTGTCATGGCAGATTAACCCACATGATAATCTTCTACTATATACACATTGTATATCCATTCCCAACCATAAAAATTAGGCTGGTAATACATGGAATGAAACGAAAGAAAACACCACAAATAGTTTAATCCCGTTGACAATTTTAATTTTTGGCTTCCCCACATTGCATACTGCAACTCAACTAACTAATTTTTGCTCAAATAAGTTCGATGCAGCTTGATGTTTAGGAGACTCTCTGTTATTGAACTCACTGTGACAAATTTTCTGTTTTGAACCATCTTGAAATACATCACTACCAAACAAAATAAGAGATTTGGGAACTAAATGTAGCGAGTCCAAAGAACAGAATTAACCAATATGCCAACGTTAGGTTATCTTTTAACCAAATCTTTAACCACCCTCCATAAGACGTAACAGTTGAATGGCTAACATTCTAATCTAGATGTAGAAAAGTTTGAAACTGTGAGATAGTGACAATTGTGATTACCATCGTTCAATCTACCAATAGATTCAAATCCAATCAACTATAATGGAAATTTGTTAAAAATTAGGCGTCTCAATCTATTTCGATGCTAATCGAAGGAAATGTATATGAATCATCTACATTAATTTAGATTAATGCATGCCTATTCTATGAGTGATTATTAAGAGAGATTCTTAAAGTATTAAAAGTTCAGTTAAAAAATTAAATATAATAAATTAAGTGTGCTTACAATATAAGTATACAAGAGTAATTTAGTAATAAGGTGAGGATAAAGCTTATAAATAATAAGATAAAATATATGATTTAAACATGATAATAAGTTATAAGTAATCAAAATAGAATATAGATATAATAATGGATGAAATCATAAGTATGAAAAATGTAAGATGTAAAATCTGCCCCAACGAAAAAGACATTTTTTGCACAAATTTTTTTTTTTTTTTCATCATAATTATGTAAAATGGATTACATAGAAGGTTAGATCATATAAACATTAATGGAGATCATCTTAAGTAGTATAACATCATGTCAATTACATAATTTTCATTAACACAACTTGCTGCCTTAATAAAAAGAATGCTACTAACTAGATTGCGCATACCTTCATGATGTTGAATTGTTTTATCTCCAAGACCCCGCTCGTTCCGGTCGTGGTGGGGTGCAAACTAATCCCAACCAATGTGGATTCAAACCCTATCCACCCCTCCAAGCGGATTGAGTGGCCCATGGTGAGAGTGAGAGATTATGTCATTCAATCCCATAAACAGTATGTAGATTATCTCCTTAATGACCAATTTTCTAGGCACATGATCTAGTATTGGTAGATTCAAGACACCTTTCCGTAATGGATACAAGGTAACCCAATGAGTTAATTGATACCAACTAGAGCTTATTAAGAACCCTCTTTCAATTGTCCATTAGATGGCTAAGCACCAAAGGTTAACCAACATTGGCATGATTTTCTCCTAGACTAATGACCATCCCGAGCATAGTACTACTTCTGGACTATTTTCCTTTTTGGGCATAGTGCAACCCCTAGACTATTGTCCATCTCAAGCTAGTACTACCCCTAGACCAACATCCATCCTGAGCTTAGTACTGCCCCTAGACTATTGTCCATCCCAAGCATAGTATGGCCCCTGGTCTATTGTCTATCTCGAGCATAGTACTCCTCCTAGACTATTGTCCATCTCAGGCATAATGCAACCCCTAGACTGTTGTCCATCTCGAGCTAGGATCATTCCTTGGTTCAGACTTAGCACTGGACTAGAGTAGGTTCCAAAATTAGGTTTGATAGGTATCCATCTCATTACAACTATATATGGCATTAAAATTTTATCTCCTAAGAGAGTGTTGCATGTTTATAGACTCCTTTCAGTTGGAGACAGGGGTAGCTAGATGTTCCTTATTAATTTCATTTCATACTCTTCCTATATTTAATCCTTCAACATACTTCTAGTCATGGACTCGCATACCTGTCTATTTCCTCATATCATGATAGAGATTTTTCTGCATGTTTACATATGAAATTTCTGAATCCTATAGTACATAACATAATTTAGGTGTGAGATTGATAGTGGCTAAGCTTGCAGCCAACAAAATCTTGATAGAATTTAGCCATGAATTTAAGCATGGATGCCCTAACACCCATTAGTGCTTAACAATATTGAGTAGATTGGTAGTCTTGTAAGTGCTTAGGTGAGAATATTAAAACAGTGCAATTCCCAATTCTCCATCCGCCTAAAGTGCAGTAGCATAACATTACTAACTATCCCTCCTTTACTCCCTTAGGTGAGAGAAGTTTAACTCAATGGAAGATTATATGTGGTAATGATATGTAGTTACAATTGTTGAGATGGATTGAGCATCCCTTTTATCACCGGTTCATGCATTAACTTATTGTTCCTTGATTTCCTCAATATTTTCCACCAAATGAAAGCCATCTTCAAGATGATGACCAATACTAGTTATCCAAGACTCCCATGGTTATGTATCGAACTATAAGGAATGAGTTAGTGTAGGTTTTTAAGAAATCTATCCATAATGCTCCATTATTCTCACTACTATTTTTTTTATGAATAATGTAATAGATTATGATGGTATAAGTTCAAGCATTCACTACCACCTCTGTTATTTATTTGGTTGCAGCCAACTAGCTTAGTGTGGCTTGAGAAGTCAAGAGAGTAGGCTGAGTATGGGGTAAACCAAGTTTCCATAGTGGTAACTATCTCCTCTACAATAATATACCTCCCCCTTAGTCACCTATCCAAGATACAAAAGATTATTGTTGGCTATTTCCTGCACTTTGTTCTCCATTCCTAACTCCTTTTATCTTAGTCAAAATAGTAGGTACTAACATAAAACTTCTATAACTTGACTAGCTAAGACCCAAATACACAAACTGATGTGTTTTGCTCTTATATATCTACTAATACTAAATCTGATTAAACAAAAAAAGAACTAGTGGACAATAATGTATAATAAATGAAGTAACCCAATAAACACCTTTTAGAATTTATGGAAATAAGGAAATCAGATTTTGTGCAAGAAAAATATAAACATATACATCATGATGTCCTCTAATAAACTATGTTTTTAGATAAGTAAAATAGATTAGTCTTTCATAAAATGGATGACTCCTCAGCAACCTAAGAACAAAAGTTGCACCAAAGTTCTAGCATATTGAATGAGGATTTATACAGATGGAAGGACCTTAATGGAAAATAGATGAAGTAACTAGAGATTGGAATGGAAGAGTAAAGGTAAAGAAAAGAATAAGTTGCATTGATAACCTAATGGCATTATCAAATAAAATTCACCAGTCGAGTATTTGCAACAACTAGCCATGTCTTGGGTCAGATTACTAATACGTTTAGGTAGAGATTGTTGTCTATTTCAAGCATCCATTGTAACCCCACTCAAACATTATTACCACCAATACTATATGATTTTTACAAGGTTGAAGGATAACATAATAATGGCCCGATTAGCAAGCATGAGGACAACTATAGTTTTCATTATTGCAGGAATCAAGTAAATAGATTTTTAAACACTTATATCTAAGTTTATCTCTGAAAATGGCATGGTAAAATCTAGATTTTAACTAAACCAAAAATTAAGAACCTGGATTTCCTATGCTTGAAGGTAATGGTCGAGATTTTTTCCTCAGCTATCCCTCCAGTGTTCATCCTTCTATCGTGAAGCCGTTCATAGTCTTCCTCCCCTCTTTTGGTTCGACGGAAAACTTGGTAAAAATGCCTTTTACAAATGTCTATAGTATTGGAATTTTTTATTATTATTTTTAATTCTTCTTGGTGTTGGCATTCGATGAGTTCATTGCCTTGTCTATTTCAATTCCCATCCACTTCTTTGTTTAATATGAATGATGAGTATTTAATTATACATGGCTTTAAGTTATCTTTATTTAATATTTCTTAGTTATTCACTTATAGCTCATTATTTATTATTTTTTTTAACTTCATTTATTTATTTACTTTATTTACTCCCTCATAAACCTTAATCAATTTATCAATTTAAGCATTGCCACTTAACCAAAATAATTAGGTTTTATGAACCTTGGGTTAAAAAAACTACAGGCATGGTTAGCACTAGAATGAAACACAGGTTACCTTTCTCTCAACCAATAGAACTACAAAATACACCTCACTTGCACCCCGATACCTGCATCCAATGACAAACCTCATACAAGCTAACAACCAATCATTAGTCTGTGTTAATCCAACCATTTAGTGTATTAAATTAAAATAACATATTAAGAACAAAGATCACATTCCATAATAATTTGTGTTAATCCAAACATTTAGCATATTAAATTAAAATAACATATTAAGGTCAAAGATCACATTCCATAATAATAACATCAAGGATCCTAGTTAACACACACATGCACAGACACACAGACACACTTATATATGTCCACATATTAAAATCTAAAGTTCCACCCCTAGTCCAAATTACCTCGAGGCTAGGGGTCATGCAAAATGATTAACAAAGTATCAAGAGGATATGACATACTTCGCCCCTTAGGATTAAGCTGGCTCAACTTAATTAAACAAGTATGGATATTCTAGTTTCATTACATTTTTCATCTTCCCAAGTAGCTCCTTGTTCCCCATATTGGTCCCATAGGACCTTAACATGTTGAATAGTTTTGTTGCGCAATTGTAGATTGCACCTATATATGATTGTGAGTAGTTCGAGGTGGATATCTCCAGCGTCTTCTATCTATAGTGCCTGCCAATCAGTTACATGTGAGGGGTCAACTACATATTTCTTAAGCAAGGATACATGGAATACATTGTGTATGCGAGAGAGAGATGGTGAAAGAGCTAGTCGGTAAGCTACACGACTGATTTTCTTAATTATCTCGAAAGGCCCTATGAATTGTGGAGCTAGTTTAGTACCCTTGCCAAACTTTATAGAGCTTTTGTGTGGTTTGATGTGTAGGAACACCTTGTCCCCTACTACAAATTCCCTTGGTGTCCACTTTGTATCTGCATAACTTTTCTGCCGATCTGAAGCCGAATTTACTCTTTCTCTTATAACTTTCACTTGAGTGTCATATTCCTAAATAAGTTCTAGCCCTATAGTTACTCGATTTTCTAAACTATCCCAACCTATAGGCGTTTTGCACCTTCTACCATATAATGCTTCAAATGGTGCCATTTGGATGGAAGAATGGTATGAATTGTTATATGCAAATTCTACTAGCAGTAGATACTCTTCCCACATAGTGGGCTGTCCATGACATATATTTTGAGCATGTCCTCCACAACTTGGTTAACTCTTTCAGTTTGGCCATCCGTTTTACGGTGGTAAGCCATACTAAAATTGAATTTGGTTCCTAATGTCGTCATAAGAGAGGTCCAAAACCTGGAAGTAAAAAACTTATCCCTATCTGAAATGATTACCTCAAGCATCCTGTGTAGCCTAATGACTTCCTTTATGAATATTTTAGCCAAAATTGGGGCATCGTCCTTCACATTACCTGGTATGAAGTGTGCTACCTTGGTTATTTTATCAACCACCACTAAAATACTGTCATGTTGATGTTGAGTTTTAGGCAATCCCGTCACAAAATCCATGGAGATTTCCGACCGCTTATGTTGTGGTATATCATGAGGATATATTGTTCTCGCGTGATGAAAGTGTTTCGCCTTAACTTGCTTATACTCAAGAAATTTGGTGACATAGCAAGCTATTTCATTTTTCATTCCTGGCCAAAAATAATGAGCTTTTAGGTCTACATAGATCTTAGTCACCCCAGGATGTGCTTTATAAGGCTCGTTATGGCCTTTTGTGAGAATTTTCAATCTTAAATCACCCTCTTTTGGCACATAAATTTGGTTCAAATAATGGAGAATTCCATTGTTTCCCACATGGTACTTAGCTGGATTAATCCCTCGTATTTTTTCCCTCATTTGTTGACAAAAGGGATCTAGTTTTTGCATTTCCTTGATCTTTTGTAGCAGTTCAAACTTCAGCTGTGAGATTGTAGCTAGTTTAGCCCTTCAACTTAAGGCATCTGCAACATGATTTTATTTTCCTTTAACATATGAGATATCTATCTCATAGTTGCTTAAGAATTATAACCACTTCTTTGGCGCGCATTCAAATCTGGTTGGGTGAAAAGATATTGAAGTCCCTTATGATCAGTGTTCAGCTTGAAGTGTCTTCCTACCAAGTAGTGTTTCCATACCTTTAAGGCATGCACAATTTCCACTAGCTCCAGGTCATGGGTTAGATAATTTAGTTCATTATCCTTCAATTTCCTAGACTTGAAGGAAATCACTCGCCCTTTTGCATTAGCACTCCACCTAGCCCATCCAATGAAGCATCTGTCCAAACTAAAAATTGTTTATTTGGATTAGGCACTTGCAAAATTGGTGCTATAGTAAGAGCTTCCTTCAACTTCTGGAATGCAATGTCACATTTTTCTGTTCATTCAAACTGCTTTCCCTTTCATTGAAGGGAGGTTATGGAGTTAGCTATCTTGGAGAAGTTCTCTACAAACCGTCAATAATATCCTACCAAACCCATGAAGCTTCTCACTTCGGTCACATTTTTAGGAATAGGCCATTCTACAATTGCTTGCACCTTGGCTAGATTCATTGCAATTCCTTGGGTCGATATAATATGTCCCAAATAGTGTACTTTAGGCTAAAAGAAAGTACATTTGGACAATTTCCCATATAATTTATGATCTCTCAACCTTTGCAAGACTATTCTTAAATGCTCCTCATGCTCATGCAAATTTTTAGAGTAGATTAGAATGTCATCCAAAAACACTAGTACAATTTTTTCCAAGTAGTCATGGAAAACATGGTTCATGAGGCTCATGAAAGTAGAGGGTGCATTTGTTAGGCCAAAAGGAACCACCAAAAATTCATAATTTGGCCATACCTAGTTTTGAAGGTTGTCTTTGGAATACCTTCTTCCCTGATTCTTAACTGGTGATAACCTGACCTTAAATCTATCTTGGAGAATATTTGAGCTTCCTTCATTTGGTCAAATAAGTCATCAATTCTAGGTAGGGGATATCTATTTTGAATGGTTACCTTGTTCAACATCCGATAATCGATGCACAACCTTAGTGTTTTGTCCTTCTTCTTAATGAACAACACTGGAGCTCCCCAAGGAGATACACTAGGTTGTATCAAGCCTTTCTCCATTAGATCCTACAACTGCATTTTAAGCTCTTGTAATTCAGTAGTGTTCATTCTATAGGGGGCTTCTGAGATAGGCTCACCCCTTGGGACTAGATCTATTGTGAAGTTCATCTGTTGCTTAGGAGGTAATCCTAACAATTCTTCAATAAATACATCACAATACACTTGGAGAATGGGATGGTCTTCAATGCTAGGTGTAGGATTGTCATTACCCTCTTCTACCTTTACTAGATAAATTTTACTCTCATTTCTCACTGGCCTTTTCACTTGCATGGCTGAGATCATTCTTATCATCATTGGTCTTCTAATCCCCTGAAGAACCACTAACCTCCCTTGGTCATCTAGACATTTGATCTTCTTGTTGTAGCAATCCAACTTGGCTTGGTGCTTTTTGAACCAATCCATCCCAAGGATTAGACCCTAACAGAGTGACCCATAGATCCACCTTGGTCCTTATAATTCTTAGGTCAATTTCAGATCCTTGCAAGCAGGATTTGATCTTTTGTGTCTTACCCGACCCATACTCAACCTCCACCTCCTCTCTACTAAGACTCTTGTGATCAATTTTACATTTTTGAATAGCACGGGAGGAAATAAAACTATTTGTGGCTCCTAAATATGCCAATATAGAAATGGCTTGGATGAGAAGTGTAACTTGAAGTTCTATTAATGGAGCTTGTTGATCTACTTGACAATTATCCACCGCTACATAAATTATGGTAGTGGGTTTGGTGGTTTTGTTTGGATTCTTTGGACAATTGCTCATATAATGATCGACTCCACATGTCCAACATCCACCCACTAGTCCTTTTCAGTCTTCCTTGCCTCTCTTGGAGTCACAATGTGCTTCATGCCTAAATGATTTTTTCCTTTTGTCTCCTTTATCCTTTTGACCTTTTGACCCCTGATTTTCCCTATAATTCTGGCCCCTCTTACCCTATTGAGAAGCCTTTCCTCTAGATTTAGCTTCTTGATTACCCCTTTGTTTATTATTGGAGTGGTTGGAGGAATATGAATTTTTTTTACATTCCTGCTTGCTCTTATGCTTTTCTTCAACAACCAAAGCTACCTCCAATGCTTGGTTTAATCTTTTAGGTCAAGTGAGCTTGGTT
Source organism: Sequoia sempervirens (assembly GCA_007258455.2). NCBI lineage: Eukaryota > Viridiplantae > Streptophyta > Pinopsida > Cupressales > Cupressaceae > Sequoia > Sequoia sempervirens. Next base: position 35,417 of record VDFB02356725.1, on the reverse strand, counting down.
GCATACAAAATATTCTTGTTCAATCCCAAGATAAACTTGTTTACCCGATCCTCTTCTTCCTTCATATAAGGCACATGATAGAGTAACCTCATGAATTTGGACTTATACTTAGCTACCGTCATTCCACCTTGGCACAGTGAATGAAATTCGGTCATCTTTTGGTCTCTATGATGAGCAAAAAGGTACTCCTTGTGAAACCGCTTGGTGAACTTGTCCCAAGTTAGTTGAATGACATCATAGTTTTTGATTTCCACCAAATCTTCCCAAGTCAAAGCAAGGCTTCTCCTTCTAGGTGATAAATGGAAATCATAGCCTTAGTGTTGGAATTCAATTCTATCAACACAAAATTCTTGTTCATTCCAATGAGCCATGCTTCAGTGGCATCCCCACACCTAGTCCCATCAAACATAGGGGCTTGCACTTTCTTCAATTCTTGAATCAATGGTTCTTGTCCCACTCCTTGTAGTGACTCTGATCGAGAGTGACTATAAATAGGAATTCTGGAGTTGCTCTCATGTTCTTGACTTGTATTCACATTATGCTCCTTATCTGACTTTTCCATTCCAATGCCAGTGTTCTAATCAGTACCTAGGCCAGTGTTGTGTTTAGTTCCTCAATTTTTTGCTCCTGATGCTATTTTGCACAGAGTGCATTGAGTTCAGTTTGTAACACTTCGGGTATGCTAGGAGGTGGAGACAATGCACACCTACTTGCATGCAAAAATTCGGCGAGGTTAGGGCTTGCTCCCCTCCTCAAAGTTCTATTCATTGACTTTGTTTGGTTCTGCGAAGGAAAAGAGAGTGTTATTTAAGTTTCTTTGTTATTTTTTAAAAATATTTTCTTAGAATCAAGGAGAAATTCATACTCAACATAAGATTCACATCATTAAATATTTCATTCTCATTCAACATAACACCTTGATAATTAAGTCTATATATATATATATTTAGTAGTTAGCAACTTTTACAAAAAGTGAGACAATGTTTAGTTAGTACTAATTCATCGTCTTGTACATAATTCTAGTTATAGAGTAGGTTCCTCCTCTTTGGGTTCTTCCTCATTGGAGGTCCCCATAGTTACAAACATATTAGCATGGACATGGTTGTATTCTTCAATTGCTTCCTTAGAGAGGATTGGAGTATTGCATCCACAAGCAAAAGGGAAGTCCCTAATAGTTGACGGTTTGGTTTTAGGCTTTGGTGGTGGGCATCTCTTTGGTGGTTCATGACTTTCATCTAGTTTAGCCATTTGCTTTCCCTTTTGTATTTTCAGTCACTTAATAGTTTTTTCCAATGGCTCTATGTTAGACATGGTTTTGGTTTTAGTTTTTGGCCATGCTGTAGTAGTGGTGTTGGATCCTTCTGGGTTATTTCATTGGGGATGTTTTCTTGAGGCCTTCTTCTTCCCCTTTCCTTGCTTCCCTCGACCCATGACTACCATTACCAAATAGTCATATTAGTACAATGAAAGAGAGAGAGCACCTAGGTCCTAGTGTCGAGTTCTAAGCTATGATACCAATGTAAAATTGCCCCAACGAAAAAGACATTTTCTACGCAAATTTTTTTCTTCATCATTATGAAAAATGGATTACATAGAAGGTTAGATCATATTAACATTAATGGAGATTAGATTAAGTAGTATAACATCACGTCACTTACATAATTTCCATTAGCACAACTTATTTCCTTAATAAAAAGAATGATACTAACTAGATTGCACATACCTTCATGATGGTGAATTGTTTTATCTGCAAGACCCCGCTTGTTCTAGTCATGGTGGGGTACAAATTGATCCCAACCAATTTGGATTCAAACCCTATCCACCCCTCCAAGCGGATTGAGTGGCCCATTGTGAGAGTGAGAGAGAGTATGTCATTCAAGCCCATAAATAGTATGTAGATTATCTCCCTAATGACCAATTTTCTAGGCACATGATCTAGTATTGGTAGATTCAAGACACCTTTCCATAATGGATACAAGGTTACCCAATGAGTTATTTGATACCAACTAGAGCTTATTAAGAACCCTCTTTTAACTGTCCATTAAATGGCTAAACACCAAAGGTTAACCAACGTTGGCATGATTTTCTCCTAGACTAATGACCATCCAAAGCATAGTACTACTTCTAGAATATTTTCCTTCTTGGGCATAGCACATTCCCTAGACTATTGTCCATATCGAGCTAGTACTACCCCTAGACCACCCTCCATCCCGAGCTTAGTACTTCCCCTAGACTATTGTCCATCCCAATCATAGTACAACCCTTGGTCTATTGTGTATCTCAAGCATAGTACTGCTCCTAGACCATCGTCCATCTCATGCATAATG
>VDFB02356725.1:0-27371 GCA_007258455.2 Sequoia sempervirens | reverse complement strand
ATCTTAAGGTACACCTACAAGAAAGTGTTAGTGCTAATAAAACAGTAATGCAAGATCATAATGATGATAAAAAGATTATTGAATTTCTAAAAGGTCAAATGGTTGATAAGAAAAAGACTGAAGAAGGATTGGAAGCCAAGTTAAAAGACAAGGATGAGTTGTGTATTAAACTAGAAAATTAGATTGCTTCTTTAAGTAAATGTTCAGATAATGATTCCTTGCTAAAAGAAATAACTCTTAAAGATGATATGTTTATTAGTTAGAAAATTGAAATTGAAGAATGTAAAAGGATAGCAGATGTAGTAAGGTCTGATTTGGAGGTTAAAAATATTGAATGTCTAAAACTTGAAGGAGAAGTAGTTGCATGAAGGAAAGAGCTTGAAAGTGTCAAGATTCAATTAGATAAAAATTAGAAATTTGATCATAGTACTAATATATTGAATGAGATGATTGGTAGACAAAGGCATTCTAAAGATCCTACGAGAATGGGATATGAGGTTGGACAAAGCTTTGCAGAAGAATCTAAACATGAAACGGTGTTTGCTACTGCAAATGGAAAGAAGTTTACAGCCAAGCAAACACCAAGAATGAAGGTTGATCTTGGTTACCATATTGTTGCACCGAAGGATAACATTGATGCTACAAGACAATCTAAAGGTATTAGAAATTTCTTCAGATCTTCACATCCTTGGCATAATCATTCATTTAGGTATAATCATTCTTTTCAAGGATATTGTTATGTTTGTATTGACTTTGGTCATAAGGCAATTGATTGCATGAGATGGTCAAATAAGAATCATTCTAATGTCTCTAGAAATGAATTTTCCATGTGCTACAATTACAATAACTTTGGTCATTTAAGAAGAGATTTTAGAATGAATACTACTGATAGTCATGAAGTTAACAAAGTTGGAAATGCCTTTAAGAAGCCTTTTGGTCCTCAGATCAATCATAAGATCATCTATTTTAGATGTAATAACTTTGGGCATAAAGTACAACAATGCAATTTTAATAGAAAAATGAATACTTTAAACAAACAAATGAAAAAGTTTGTATTAGTATGGAGAAGAAAGAGCAATCAAATTAATGAGAAGAACAATAAAGTTGAATTTATGAAAACTCCTTGTGCACCCCCTACTCAAGTGACACCATCCAGGCCCTGAGAAGAGAAAAAGGTCTAGGGGGAGTCTATTATGATAACATTTGTTACCCCTATGCAGTCAATAATGAGATATGGCAGCATGCATGCCAGCTTGTTAAGACATTGATAGATTTGATATGCATAACAACTTTGTTGTTTCAGGTTGCATCATTCTTTTGTGTCTCTGTGACACATTTATTGCAGGAATTCAAATTTGAGTACAAGTGATAGTTCTGTGGTATGTTTGTGTTTTTGATGGCTTAGATTGTAGGTATGAGTTGGATAGCAGTTCTAAATTGTGTAAAATTGCAACAAGAATTTTGATAACCATGGTGACAGTGATTCAGTTTGAACAGTACATTTGGTGAGACAATGAAAGCATGCAAACATGTCATGGGTTAAAGGTAACTTATAATGATGTAGTGTTGTGCTCTTACTTTGGCAAGTCTATTATGTTGTAACAAGCCTATTCTATTGTGTATGAGTTGAGAGTAAATGCATAATGAGTTGTACTAATGAAATTTGCATCAGCAAGTCTATTCTGTCTTTGGAATTTCATTTGCAAAATTTAGGGGAAGCTTCATGACAGAATCTTTAATTATTATACATGCAACAGTGTTATTTGAAGAAGTGTTGGTGTATTGGTTTATTTTATAAGTCTTGGTAACGTGGCAGTATTGCAATGATGATTGTTTTGAGGAACACAAGTGTTTGATGATTGTTGCAGGAACACTGTGATAGTGGTTTACATATTTCCAATTTGACAATGTACATTGGTATCACACTTATATATGACAGTTATTTGCTTTTCCATTTACATATCTTCGTTGATGCATTTTCAATATTGCTATTATAGTGACACTTGACAATGTTATTTAGGAGATTTCAGTATAATATTGGATATGAAAGTTTGGTTTCACTGTTACAGAGGCATTTGATATGGTAATTTGACATTAGCAGAATGATTTTATTAGTGATACTTATTTGGTATAATAGTGGCATCTACTTGCGATCTTGGACGGATATCTTCATTAATATTTTTGGGCAGAATTCATAGTACATGGATTTGCAACTTCTTAACAGGTGCTTGAATAGGTTTGAAGTATTTGATTCATCCTATGCATTTAGTCAGAGGGAGAAAGGCTATTTGGTAAGAATATCTTGAGATTTTTTTTTTCACACAGTGTACTTTATTGTGACAAATGTTGGATAATATCATGTTTGGAAGAGATTTGCAGTGAGATTCTTGAGAATCTTGTTTGCTTATTTGCTCAGTGCTATTTCATTTGTGGAGTGATTTGTTTGGTGATCAATGAATTACCATCATATAATGTCATTATTTTTCTTGCATTCTAAATCTGAGTGAAAATGAGTATAAATGTTTTGATGTGATGTCAATATAAGGGGTAGTGAAAGCTTTAAAGGCTAGTACAAACTTTAGGAAGTCTCTTCATACATTCAAATGTATACAAATACTCAGAGGTCTTGTAGCACAGTAGGTTAATAGTGAGTCAAATGTATTTGTGATGTGTTGATTGATGCCAAAAGTTTTTTTCAGAGAGTCTTGTTAGGGCTTATCATCTTAACAAGTTGATAGAAGACAATATCTATTTCAATTGGCTCGTATACATTTTCCTAACATGAGATAGTATTTTTGAATTTGAAGAAGACCTTGCATGATGCTCAGTGGTAGAGGAAGACAGTGTTATGAGGTTTAGATTTCCTTGCTTGATGGTATGTATGTTTATCTCTTGTGTCTTTCAAAGGAGAAAAGTATATCAGGTATGATCAATTATCTATTTTTCTTGTGATGTATGTTTGCATAACGCATTGTAGTATATCACTTGTTATACAATGAGAGAAATGAGAATAGTGGTTTGTGTTTTGACAATGTATCTTGATAACTATGAGATTAGTTGATAGTATATTGGCAATCTAATGGTTTATCTCAGTATAGTGGACAATATTTTGGCAAAGGACAATTATTGCCTAAGATACAAGAGTGTGTTTGCATTATTCTTTTTCCTATCAATGGTTCCTTATGGACAATCTTTCTTGGAGTGGCAGTAAGTTTCTTTTGATCTCACAGTACTTGATTTTATGATATTTACATGCTGATAAGTATTTTTGAAACATTGAGGACAACATTGAAAAAGTGTTATCTTGTGTATCAAGATTGTATGGTCAGTGGCAAAAAATTTCAGCTTGATAGATTGACAGTGTTTCCATAAGCGAAAAACCTCAACTTCGTTTCATTTTGAATATGGCTTGGACAAATGTTTGGTTAGTGGCAGTTGAGTGGAAGAGTTTATTTGGTCTATCAATGATAGTATATTATGACTTTCTCTCAGAGCTTTTCATACTCAATCTTACCCCTACTAATTTTGTTGGTCTTATTGGGTAGATTATGTGTATGGCTCAATGACATGTTAGTGTTATGGTTTAGGGGGAGCAAAGTTACTTGGTGAACATTGTTTATGTAGTTGGTTACTATATTGGTTGGCTATTGTATTTCATGACATATTACAAGTTTCTTCCTTTGTCCTTGTGACAAAATGGGGGAGAAAATGATGGTTTAGTGGTTGGTTTCGATGGCTAAGTTTTTTCCATCAAGGACAAAGGAGGAGTTTGTTGAATTTCTCTTTGTGGTATTTGTCCTTGATGTCAAAACATGTCAAAATGGTTTGGTTATGTTGATCAATTGGTTTGGTTACATTGGTTGTTGTTATTGGAATTCCAATTGGCATCATTTGGTTCATCATAGATTTGACATTGTGTTCTTATGGTTTTGATTTGGTTCATTGTCATTGGCATCATTATTTAGTTTATACATGGTTGCTGTAGTTTATTTAGTTTATATAATATCTACTAATCATTCAGACTTGTGTGCAATACTTGGAAAAACATTGATTACATTTACATACATACTCATGGCATTTTGGTATTGACATTGTGGTACTTGATTCAGTCTTGGCTTACTCCTGTTTTGGAATTCAATACCTTGGCTATGGACAATTTTATGGATTTGGTTTACATTTAGATTTGTTATATCTTGTGGTACTAATCAGGTTGAGCTTCATGTGTAGATAAAGGTTATCTTGCTTATACAGGTGTTGGGTTTTGGTATTGGATTTTAGGTGATATCATCTTATATATATCATTTTGATACTGAATCGGATTGGACTCTTTTTGGCATAATGCTTTTCAGTTCTTACTTGAATTTATTCAGACATATACAAGGATCTTTCAAGCTATATTTCATGCTATACTTTATGAATTGGCCATTGTATATAGTTTCATAAATTTTTCATTACATGGAGTTCATCTTTGAAAAATAATACATATATTTATTGCCTCTGTTTACAAAAGCCAATAAACAATAATATTGCTTGGGCTCACCATGATACAATGGTTACAATGTTTTTTTCATCGACCTTTTATTATTTGTGATTAAAATGAAAGCCATTTAAATGGCTATCGGCTATCATACTATTGGTGATCATATTGTCGGCCTTCATCTTGCTAGTCAACTACATTTATTGAGATTATCACTTTACATCAAGCATATTATATTACATATTATTGATAATTTTGTTTACTTGTGTCGACCCATGAGGATCTTGGAATAATTGAAGGAATTATTCATGTTTTGCGTTGTCAATGTTTGACAACACTAATGAAATCTTTGGCAGCATATAATTAAAGGTTATTATGATGTTTCAGACTTCAAACTTTATCAAATGATGAAAAGGAAGTCTAAAGTCTTGATGAAAGTTAGGGAATTCATTATGTTGTTTTTGTTTTTCTCTAAATACAAGACCCAATGCCACCATAGAGAATTTGAAGCTATAGTTTGTAGCTGTTTTTCGAGTTGAAAGATGGATGAGCTTTAGTGAGACTGTTATGAAGATTTTACGTAGTCAGTTGGTAATGTTTTGGCCACCATGATAGGTATTTGGTTCTCAATCTGGAAAATCTTGCATCGGTTTAAGTAACTAATTTTGTGGTTAAGAAACTTGTTGAAGATTAATTTTAGTTTTCATCAATCCGAGTTTATACTCAAGGGTTTCATTGACATTCATTGACATATCATTAATTTTCTTAAAACCCATTATGGGTATCATGATTTAGCAACTTTGTTTATACAAACCCAGGTTATTGTATTACGGGTTTTTTTTGAAAATGAATAACTATTTTGTACATTATCTAAATGCATGGAAAAAGCCATGACTCAAAGGATAGAAAAGAGAAGTTATAATTTGAATAGTGTATTGTTGAAAAAGAGGGATTATCACCGTGATATCTTTTTTGTAAAGAATAAAAGAGGGCTTATATTTTTTTCATCTATGGTTGTATTACAGAGATTATTTTGTAGTGGGAATTATTCAAAACATTATTTTGTAACCTATTGTGATTTTGTGACTGTAAACATTTAGTGCAGTGATAAGGTCCCAACAGGTTGCAATATCATTAGATCTTGTTTCTGATGAAGTTGGTGCTTCTAATTTGAAGTGGGTGCTTTAGTTTATTATAGGAGTTGGTGCTCCACATTATTATAGGAGTTGGCGCTCCACATTATCATTGAGTTGGTGCTTAGAAATTATTGTAAACATTTTTTGGATTTAAGCTTGCAAGGCATTTTGGAGTGGTTTTTCTACCCCAAGAGGGTTTTCCACTCGACAAAAAAATTGTCTCTTTTGTGGTTGTGTCTATCTTGCATAATATTTTTTAGTTGTTCATGTAATGCTTTGATACTTTAAAATTTTCAAGTTGGTCATGCCAATTTAATGTGTGTAAATCTAATGCAAAAAGTCTTTCATAGAGCAAACTGAAATCTGCATTTTATACTCCATATGTGAATGTTTAAAAGTATGTCAAAGTAAAGAAAAGTTATATTTTGTGGAGTCTTTAATTTCTATTTTGAAAAGCACAACAAGATTGTTCATAAATTTTGATTGAACATATCTTCTGATGCTTTTAATATGTGTTAAATGTTAAGTCAAGTTTCAAGTTGCATTCGCATAAACAAAGTTGCATTGAGTTAAAGGTCAAAAGTTTAATTTGTGCTTTAAGAGTCAAAATTTGTATCACTTTGATTCACCCCCCCCTCTTAGAGTGAATCCACTTCCAACACTTCCTTCCCTCTTTTGGTTCGACGACCGACTTGGTAAAAATGCCTTTTACAAATTTCTATAGTATTGGAAATTTTTATTATTATTTTTAATTCTTCTTGGTGTTGGCATTCAATGATTTCATTGCCTTGTCTATTTCAATGCCCATCCACTTCTTTGTTTAATATAAATGATGATTATTTAATTATACATGGCTTTAAGCTATCTTTATTTAATATTTCTTAGTTATTCACTTATCGCTCATTATTTATTATTTGTTTTAACTTCATTTATTTATTTAATTTATTTACACCCTCATAAACCTTAATAAATTTATCAATTTAAGCATTGCCACTTAACTAGAATAATTAGGTTTTATGAACCTTGGGTTAATGAAACTACAGGCATGGTCAACACTAGAATGACATACTAGTTACCTTTCTCTCAACCACCAGAACCACAAAATCCACCTCACTTGCACCCCAGTACTTGCATCCAATAAAAAACCTCATACAAGCCAACAACCAATCATTAGTCCGTGTTAATCCAACCATTTAACATATTAAATTAAAATAACATATTAAGACCAAAGATCACATTCCATAATAATTTGTGTTAATCCAAACATTTAACATATTAAATTAAAATAACATATTAAGGTCAAAGATGAAATTACATAATAATAACATCAAGGCTCCCAGTTAACACACACACACACACACACATATATGTCCACATATTAAAATCTAAAGTTCCATCCCTAGTCCAAATTACCTCGAGGCTAGGGGTCATGCAAAATGATTAACAAAGTATCAAAGGGATATGACATACTTTCCCCCTTAGGATTAAGTCAGCTCAACTTAATTAAACATGTATGGATATTCTAGTTTCATTACATTTTAATCTTCCCAAGCAGCTCCTTGTTCCCCATATTGGTTCCATAGGACCTTACCTTGCTGGATAGTTCTGTTGCGCAGTTACAAAATGTTCCTGTCTATGATTACGAGTGGTTTAAGGTGGATATCTCCAACATCTTCTACCTATAGTGCTTTCGAATAAATTACATGTGAGGGTTCAACAACATATTTCTTAAGCAAGTATACATGGAATACATTGAGTATGTGAGAGAGAGATGGCGAAAGAGCTAGTCGGTAAGCTACATGGCTGATTTTCTCAAGTATTTCAAAAGGCCCTATGAATTGTGGAGCTAGTTTAGTGGCCTTTCCAAACTTTATTGAGATTTTGTGCATTTTGATGCTTAGAAACACCTTGTCCCCTACTACAAATTCCCTTGGTGTCTGCTTGGTATCTGCATAATTTTTCTGTTGATCTGAAGCCTCCTTTAGTCTTTCTCTTATAACTTTTACCTGAGTGTCATATTCCTGAAGAAGTTATGGCTCTATAGTTACTCAATTTTCTAAACTGTCCCAACCTATAGGCGTTCTGCACCTTCTACCATACAATGCTTCAAATGGTGTCATTTGGATGGAAGAATGGTATGAATTGTTATATGCAAATTCTACTAGTGGTAGATACTCTTCTCACTTAGTGGGTTGATCCATGGCATACATTCTAAGCATGTCCTCCATAACTTGGTTAACTTTTTTAGTTTGGCCGTCCATTTTAGGGTGGTAATCCGTACTAAAATTGAGTTTGGTCCCTAATGTGGTCATAAGAGAGATCCAAAACCTAGAAGTAAACAACTTATCCCTATTCGAAATGATTACTTCAGGCATCCCATGTCACCTAATTAGTTTCTTTATGAATCTTTTAGCCAAAATTGGGGCATCATCCTTCACATTTCCTAGTATGAAGTGTGCTACCTTGGTTAGTTTATCAACCACCAATGAAATACTGTCATGTTGATGTCGAGTTTTAGGCAATCCCGTCACAAAATCCATGGAGATTACTGACCACTTATTTTGTGGTATATCATGAGGATATATTGTTCCCGCGGGATGACAGTGTTCTGCCTTAACTTGTTGACATTCAAGACATTTGGCGACATAGCAAGCTATTTCCTTTTTCTTTCATGACCAAAAATAATAAGCCTTTAGGTTTGTATACATCTTAGTCACCCCAGGATGTACTTTATAAGGCATGTTATGGCCTTCTGTGAGAATTTTCAATCTTAAACCATCCTCTTCTGGCACATAAATTCGGTTTGAATAACAGAGAATTCCATCATTTCCCACATGGTACTCAACTAGATTAATCCCTCGTATTTCTACCCTCATTTGTTGACAAAAGGGATCTAGTTTTTGCGTTTGCTTGATCTTTTCCAGTAGTTGAAACTTCATCTATGAGGTTGCAACTAGTTTAACCCTTCAACTTAAGGCACCTGCAACATGGTTTTCTTTTCCTTTAACATATGAGATACCTATCTCATTGTTGCTTAAGAATTCTAACCACCTTCTTTGGTGTGCATTCAAATCTAGTTGGGTGAACAGATATTGAAGTCCCTTATGATCAGTGTTCAGCTTGAAGGGTCTTCCTACCAAGTAGTGTTTCCATACCTTTAAGACATGCACGATTTCTGCCAACTCTAGGTCATGGGTGGGATAATTGAGTTAATGATCCTTCAATTTCCTGGAATTGAAGGCAATCACTCGCCCATTTTGCATTAGCACTCCACCTAGCCCATCCAAACTACAAATTCTTTATTTGGATCAGGCACTTGCAAAATTGGTGTAGTAGTAAGAGCTTCCTTCAACTTATAGAATGCAATGTCACATTTTTGTATCCATTCAAACTTCTTTCCCTTTCGTTGAAGGGAGGTTATGGGGTTAGCTATCTTGGAGAAGTTCTCTACAAACCGTTGATACTATCCTACCAAACCCATGAAGCTTCTTACTTCAGTCACATTTTTAGGAATAGGCCATTCTACAATTGCTTGCACATTGGATGGATCCACTGCAATTCCTCGGGCCGATATAATATGTTCCAAATAGTGTAATTTAGGCTAAAAGAAAGAACATTTGGAAAATTTCCCATCTAATTTATGATCTCTCAACCTTTGCAAGACTATTCTTAAATGCTCCTCATGCTCTTGCAAATTTTTAGAGTAGATTAGAATGTCATCCAAAAACAGTAGTACAAATTTTTCCAAGTATTCATGGAAAACATGGTTCATCAGGCTTATGAAAGTAGAGGGAGCATTTATTAGGCCAAAAGGTACCACCAAAAATTCATAATGGCCATACCTAGTTCTGAAGGTTGTCTTTGGAATATATTCTTCATTGATTCTTAACTAGTGATAACCTGACCTTAAATCTATCTTGGAGAATATTGCAACTTTCTTCATTTGGTCAAATAAGTCATCAATTCTAGGTAGGGGATATCTATTTTGAATGGTTACCTTATTCAAGATCTAGTAATCGATGCACAACCTTAGTGTTTCATCCTTCTTCTTAATGAACAACATTGGAGCTCCCCAAGGAGACACACTAGGTTGTATCAAGCCTTTCTCCATTAGATCCTGCAACTGCATTTTAAGCTCTTGTCATTCAATAGTGTTCATTCAACTTGGTGTTTTGTCCTCTTCTTATTAATGAACAACATTGGAGCTCCCCAAAGGAGACACACTCACGTTATATCAAGCCTTTGCATTAGATCCCACAGCTTCATTTTAAGCTCTTGTAATTTAGGTGTTCATTCTACTGGGGGATTTTGAGATAGGCTCGGCCCCTAGGACTACATCTATTGTGAAATCCATCTGTCCCTTAGGAGGTAATCCTGCCAATTCTTCAGGAAAGACATCATTGTACTCTTGGAGAATGGGATGGTCTTCAATGCTAGGTGTAGGATCGTCATTACCCTCTTCTACCTTTATTAGATAAATTTTACTCTCTTTTCTCAACACCCTTTTCACTTGCATGGCTAAGATCATTCTTACCATCACTAGTCTTCTAATCCCCTGAAGAACCACTGACCTCCCTTGGTCATCTAGACATTCGATCTTGTTGCTATAGCAATCCAACTTGGTTTGGTGCTTTTGGAGCCAATCCATCCCAACGATTAAATCATATGACCCTAATAGAGTGATCCATAGATCCACCTTGGTCCTTATAATTCCTAAGGAAAATTCAGCTCCTCACAAGCAGGATTTGATCTTTTGTGTCTTACTCAACCCAAACTCAACCTCCATCTCCTCTCTACTAAGACTCTTGTGGTCAATTTTACATTTTTGAATACCATGGGAGGAAATAAAACTATTTGTGGCTCCTAAATCTATAGTATAGAAATGGGTTGGTTTAGAAGTGTACCTTGAAGTTCTATCAATGGAGCTTGTTGATCCGCTTGACGATTATCCACGGCTACATAAATTATGGCAGTGGGTTTTGTGATTTTGTTTGGATTCTTTGGACACTCGCTCATATAATGATCACCTCCACATTTCCAACATCCACTCATTGGTCCTTTTCATTCTTCCTTGCCTCTCTTGGAGTCACCATGTGCCTCATGCCTAAATGATTTTTTCCTTTTGTCTCCATTATCCTTTTGACCTTTTGACCCACAATTTTCCCTATAATTTCAGCCCCTCTTAGCTTGTTGAGAAGCCTTTCCTTTAGATTTAGCTTCTTGATTACCCCTCTGTTTATTATCAGAGTAGTTGGAGGAATATGGCTTTTGTTTGCATTCCTGCTTGCTCATATGCTTTTCTTTAGCAACCAAAGCTACCTCCACTGCCTGGTTTAAGCTTTTAGGTTGATTGAGCTTGGTTGCATACAAAATATTCTTGTTCAATCCCAAGATAAACTTGTTCACTCAATCCTCTTCTTCCTTCATATAAAGTACATGATGGAGTACGCTCATGAATTTTGACTTGTACTCAGTTACCATCATTCCCCCTTGGCTCGGTGAATGGAATTCAGTCATCTTTTGGTCTCTATCATGAGTAGAAAGGTACTCCTTGCAAAACTACTTGGTAAACTTGTCCCAAGTTAGTTAAATGATATCATAGTTTTTGATTTCTACCAAATGTTCCCACCAAAGGGAGGCTTCTCCTTCTAGGTGATAAATGGAAATCCTAGCCTTAGTGTTGGAATTTAACTCTATCAACTGAAAATACTTGATCATTCCAATGAGCCATTCTTTAGCGACATCCACACCCCAAGTCCCATAAAACTTAGGGGCTTGCACTTTCTTCAATTCTTGAATCAATGGGTCCTTGCTCCTTTTTCCTCGCTGGTTCCTTGATTTGTTTCTCCTATGATGCTATTTTTGCATGGAGTGCATTGAGTTCAGTTTGTAACTCTTCACTTATGGTAGGAGGTGGAGACGTTGCACGCCTACTTGCATGCAACATGTCGGTGAGGCTAGGGCTTGGTCCCATCCTCAAAGTTCTATTCATTGAATTTGTTTGGTTCTACAAAGGAAAAGAGAGTGTTACTTAAGTGTCTTTGTTATTTTGTTTAAATATTGTCTTAGAATCAAGGAGAAATTCATAATCAACATAAGATTCACATCATTAAATATTCCATTTTCATTCACCATAACACCTTGATAATTAAGTCTATATATATATATCTTTAGTAGTTAGCAACTTTTACAAAAAGTGAGACGATGTTTATTTGTTACTAATTCATCATCTTGTACATAATTCTAGTTACAGAGTAGGTGCATCCTCCTCTTTAGGTTCTTCCTCATTGCAGGTTCCCACAGTTACAGACATATTAGCCTGGAGATGATTGTATTCTATAATTGTTTCCTTGGAGAGGATTGGAGCATTGTGTCCACAACTAAAAGGGAAGTCCCTAATAGCTGATAGTTTGGTTTTTGGCTTCGATGGTGGGCATCCCTTTGGTGGTTCATCAATTTCATCTAGTTTTCCCACTTTCTTTCACTTCTGGATTTTTAATCGCTTAATATTTTTTGCCAATGGCTCTATGTCAGACATGGTTTTGGTTTCAATTTTTGACCATGCGGTAGTGGTGGTCTTGGATCCTTCTGGGTTATTTCATCGGGGATGTTTTCTTGAGGCCTTCTTCTTCCCCTTTCCTTGCTTCCCTCGACCCATTATTGTCATTACCAAACAATCATATTAGTACAATGAAAGAGAGAGAGCACCTAGGTTCTAGTGTCAAGTTCTAAGCTCTGATACCAATGTAAAATCTGCCCCAATGAAAAAGACATTTTCTACACAATTTTTTTTCTTTTTTTTTTCTTCATCATTATGAAAAATGGATTACATAGAAGGTTAGATCATATAAATGTTAATTGAGATCAACTTAAGTAGTATAACATCATGTTAGTTGCATAATTTCCATTAGCACAACTTGCTGCCTTAATAAAAAAGAATGCTACTAACTAGATTGCACATACCTTCATGATGGTGAATTGTTTTATCTCTAAGACCCCACTCATTCAAGTAATGGTGGGGTGCAAACTGATCCCAACCAATGTGGATTCAAACCCTATTCACCCCTCCAAGTGGATTGAGTGGCCCGTGGTGAGAGTGAGAGAGAGTATGTCATTCAATCCCATAAATAGTACGTAGATTATCTACCTAATGACCATTTTTCTAGGCACATGATCTAGTATTGGTAGATTCAAGACACCTTTCCATAATGGATACAATGTTACCCAATGAGTTAGTTGATACCAACTGGAGCTTATTAAGAACTCTCTTTCAACTATCCATTAGATGGTTAAGCACCAAAGGTTAACCAATGTTGGCATGATCTTCTCCTAGACTAATGACCATCCCGTGCATAGTACTACTTCTAGATTATCATCCTTCTTGGGCATAGTGCAACCCCTACACTATTGTCCATCTTGAGCTAGTACTGCCCCTAGACCACTATCCATCCTAAGCTTAGTACTACCCCTAGACTATTGTCCATCCCAAGCATAGTACAACCCCTGGTCTATTGTTTATCTCAAGCATAGTGCTACTCCTAGACTATCGTCCATCTCAGGCATAATGCAACCCCTAGATTGTTGTCCATCTCGAGCTAGCACCATTCCTTGGTTTAGGCTTAGCACTGGACTAGAGTAGGTTCCAAAATCAGGTTCGATAGGTATCCATCTCATTACAACTATATATGGCATTAAAATTTTATCACCTAAGAGAGTTTTGCATGTTTATAGACTCCTTTTAATTGCAGACAAGGGTAACTAGATGTTCCTTGTTAATTTGGTTTGATACTCTTCCTAACTTTAATCCTTCAACATACTTCTAGTCATGGACTCACAGAGGCCTATTTCCTCATATCATGATAGATATTTTTCAGCATGTTTACATATGAAAGTTGTTAATTCTATAGCATATAACATAATTTAGCTATGATATTGATAGTGGCTAAGCTTGCAACCAACAAAATCTTGACAAAATTTAGCCATGAATTTAAGCATGGCTTCCCTAACACCCACTAGTACTTAATTGTATTGAGCAGATTGGCAGTCTTGTAAGCACTTAGGTGAGAATATTAAAAGAGTGCAATTCCCAATTCTCCATCCGCCTAAAGTGCAGTAGCATAGCATTACTAACTATCCCTCCTTTACTCCCTTGGGTGAGAGAAGTTTAACTCAACGAAAGATTATAGGTGGTAATGATCTATTACAATTGTTTAGATGGATTGAGCAGCCCCTTTATCACTGGTTCATGCACTCACTTATTGTTCCTTGATTTCCTCAATATTTTCCACCAAATGATAGCCATCTTCAAGATGATGACCAATACTAGTTATCCAAGACTCCTATGGTTATGTATCCAACTGTAAGGAATGAGTTAGTGTAGGTTTTTAAGCAATCTATCTATAATGCACCATTGTTGTCACTACTTATTTTTTTTTATGAATAAGTTAATAGATTATGTTGGTATAAATTCAAGCATTCACTACCACCTATGTTATTTATTTTTTATTTTTTATATTTTTGGTTGCAACCAACTAGCTTAGTGTGGCTTGAGAAGTCAAGAGAGTAGACTGAGTATGGGGTAGGCCAAGTTTCCATAGTGAGAACTATCTCCTCTACAATAATTTACCTCCCCCTTAGTCACCTATCCAAGATACAAAAGATTGTTGTTGGCTATTGCGTGCACTTTGTTCTCCATTCCTAAATCTCTTTATCTTAATTAAAACAATAGGTACTAAAATAAAAATTCTACAACTTGACCAACTAAGACCAAAATACACAAAATGATGTGTTTTTCTCTTATATATATACTGATACTAAATCTGATCAAACAGAAAAAGAACTAGTCTAGTAAGGTATAAAAAATGAAGTAACCCAATAAAAATCTTTTGGAATTTATGGAAATGAGGAAATTAGATTTTTTGCAAGAAAAATATAAACATATACATCATGATTTCCTCTAATAAACTATGGTTTTAGATAAGTGAAATAGATTAGTCTTTCATAAAATGGATGACTCCTCAGCAGCCCAAGAACAAAAGTTGCTCCAAAGTTCTAGCATATTGAATGAGGATTTATACAGATGGAAGTACCTTAATGGAAAATATATGAAGTAACTAGAGATTGGAATGGAAGAATAAAGGTAAAGAAAAGAATAAGTTGCACTGATAACCCAATGGCATTATCAAATCAAATTCACCAATTGAGTATTTGCAATAGCTAGCCATGTCTTGGCTCAGATTACTAATATGTTTAGGCAGAGATTGTTGTCTATTTCAAGCATGCATTGTAACCCCACTCAAACATTATTACCACCAATACTATATCCTTTTTCCAAGGTTGAATGATAACATAATAATGACACGTTTAGCAAGCATGAGGACAACCATAGTTTTCATTATTGCAGCAATCAAATAAATAGATTTTTAAACGCTTATATCTAAGTTTATCTTTGAAAATGGCATGGTAAAATCTAGATTTTAACTAAACCAAAAATTAAGAATGTGGATTTCATGTGCTTGAAGGTAATGGTTGTTGTAGAGACAATGGAGGATGCCCTAGCTAAATCTTGTACTAAACAACTCTTCCAAATTCATGCACACCTCTGCTTCTTCTTTTCACAAATCTCTCCTCACCAAATGAGACCTTTGTAGGTTGATTTAAGGAAGAGAGAGACGGGTTTCTCCATGGCATGTTGGTCAAAGTCCCTTCTTGCCATGGGTGGTGATTGCAAGGGTTTCCAAGCCTGTTAATACTTTTGTTGTCCTCCAATTTCTTCCTCCTTGGACAAGATTTTTCCCTCGACTGTCCCTCCAACACTCATCCTTCTCCCATGAAGGCGTTCACAGTCTTCCTTCCATCTTTTGGTTCGACAACAAACTTGGTGAAAACTCCTTTTACAAATGTCTATAGTATTGGCAATTATTATTATTATTTTTAATTCTTCTTGGTGTTGGTGTTCGATGAGGTCATTTCCTTGTCTATTTCAATGCCCATCCACTTCTTTGTTTAATATAAATGGGGAGTATTTAATTATACATAAATTTAAGTTATCTTTATTTAATATTTCTTAGTTATTCACTTATAGCTCATTATTTATTATTTTTTTTAACTTCATTTATTTAATTAATTAATTTACTCCCTCATAAACCTTAATAAATTTATGAATTTAAGCATTTCCACTTAACCAGAATAATTAGGTTTTATGAACCTCAGGTTAACGAGACTGTAGGCATGACTAGCACTAGAATGACACACCAGTTACCTTTCTCTCAACTAGTGGAACCACAAAATCCACCTCACATGCACCCCGGTACCTGCATCCAATGACAAACCTCATACAAACCAACAAATAGTCATTAGTCCTTGTTAATCCAACCATTTAACGTGTTAAATTAAAATAACATATTAAGACCAAAGATCACATTCCATAATAATTTGTGTTAATCGAAACATTTAACATATTAAATTAAAATAACATATTAATGTCAAAAGATCACATTCCACAATAATAACATCAAGGCTTCCAGTTAATGCACACGCACACACACTTATATATGTCCACATATTAAAATCTAAAGTTCCACCCCTAGTCTAAATTACCTTGAGGCTAGGGGTCATGCAAAATTATTAACAAAGTATCAAGGGAATATGGCATAAGAAAACAATTATATTGAAAATGGAAGTATAAAATTATATATTAATCATAAAAATACTAAAAATTTAAGGTCTATAATAACCTTCTTTATGATCCTTCCCCTACCTTGAAAGGAATTAGGGGACAAAGGAATGAAATCATAAATAATTATGACAATCACATTTATTCTTTCCCTAGTATCCTTCCTAGTTGTGAAGAAGATACTTTGGTCAATGAAAGTCATGAGAATCTTAGTTTTCCCCCTTCAACTAGGGAAACCCTAATTGAAAAAGACAATTCAACCATTGATCATTCCCCTACTTGTGATGAAGTCATTTTGGAAGAAACAATCCTTGAATGTCAAGAACATTTGGTTGGTAGTTCTCCTAAAAACTCTACTCCTAGGGAGGATATCGTGGTGAAAGAAAATGACAACAATAGTAGTGTGGCTTCCTTAGGTGATGGTAACAAGGTGATTCTAGATTTCCCTTTATTATAAATGCATCAAACCAAGACAGCTAAGGTTATGAATGTGAAATTGTCTGTTAGATCCCCCTTGATTAATGAGCCTCCTACATACCCAATGGGACACCCTAAGAATCCTCTAATTCTTTACCGACCCTCACAATGACCCCAAACTCAAATCAAACCTGAACTTATCCTCTACCCACCTAAGAATAATGTGTCGCAACAGTCGAGTCATAATATTGTTGCTCATAAATATAACACTAGAAAAAATTCCTAAGAGGAATTTTAAGCTAAAATCACATATTTTTAGAAAATATAATGATTTAAGCCTTAAAAAGTTCCATTTTAAGGATTCCAATTGAAGAGGGTTTGATCAAATCACCTTAGATCAAACCCCCTTGGATAGAACCTCGCTAGTTTTAAACCATACCTATAAATGCGTCTCCTTTACACCTATCAAAATGCTGATAAAAAATCACTTTTGATTTAGCTTTTGGGGGATCAAATGAATTCATTTAAAATTTATTTCAAATGATTATGGTATTACTCAGAACAAGCTATCCAATGAATATAATTTTAATATGTTTTGGTTTTGTTATGCATTTGTTTTTAAGTTTTATTAAACATAGGTTTTTCATCGAAAAATAAATTTCTTTGTTCTTCACATGTGGAAAATAGAAGATTATCAAAAAAAATTGAAAAATATGAGTGCACCAGATATTGAAGTCCTTGATCCAACAAAAAAATTAAATTAAATTTTGACATATACAAAAAAAAGTTACGCGTTATACGGTCGCGCTGTGTCTGAATTGTAATTCCTTTGACTTTGAAACTTGATTAAGGAAAAAATATTCAATAAAAACTATCTAACCAAGTGGAAGCACTAGATATTAGAGTTACAAATCTAAATTTGAAAGAATTAGAATTTTATCCTTCATGGAAAAAAAGTTATGCATTATAATGTGTCGTTGACATTTTAAAAATGTTGTTTTTCTGAAAAAATCAATTTTCATGGAGATGGAAAAAGAAGTGCAATTTGATTCCAAAATTTTGAAAAAATATTTTTAGAATCTACAGACAAAATTTGATGACTCTAGTTTGCACCATCTTCAAATTCCTCACAGTTTAGCAGCTATAGGTGCCCGAATGTGAAGATTTAGTTAAAAATAATAATTTAGTGTCGGTTGGCAAAATTGTAAACCACTATTATGGAATCACCTTTACAACCAAGCAAACACCTCCAACATCCCTCCCATTGCCAACCCCATCTTACTAGGTCCTTCTCATTTCCTTCACAAAGTGGAAAGGAGTACAATATTTTTGAACAACCAAAGAATACTCTTTGCTAAGATATCATTATGGGATCTTATTCAAGCATCCCCTCATTATCATAACATGATTCAAAATGCTTTACAACAAGTTCCTATCCCTTCTAATGCACAACTGAATGGCATAGCAGCCATGATTCAAGGAATAAATGTTGACATTGTTTTCCACCAAAGTGAGCTCCCTGCTTTGGAAGTACAAAAATAATGTGATCATTTCATGATAAATAGCTAAATATAATTGAACAAGAATAAAAAAGAACCCTCGTACACAATGGCTCTGCTCTTAATGTGTGTAGTGTAAACCTTTTGGATAGGATTGGTGTGGATAAATAAAAAATTCAACCTACCTCTTTATCTATTAGTGGGTTTGATAATGTGGGAAAGCAACTGCTTGGAATGATTACATTTTCCTATTACAGTTGGAAAGGCCACATTAGAAACACCAATCCATGTTATGCCTCATGGTCTTTCATATAATATCCTTTTAGGAAGACTGTGGATTCATGCAATGAATGGGGTGCCTTCTACTCTTCATCGTAAAATGAAGTATGTATACAACAACAAAGTGTACACATTGGACACTGATAATGAGCCTTACAGTGTTTTATAACTTGAGAAAAATAAGGAAAATATTTTGAAAACATTGACATCAACAACACAAGTGGAACCCATGCAACAAAATGACAAAGAAAAACACATTGAAGAAGTCACAAAGCTATTAGAAGATGATTGGGGTTCCTTAGAGTTCAAACCAAAATTCATGGGAGAATACACGATCATAAACAAAGACTCTCAAAAGGGAAAAGAAAAAGTGGTAATGTCAACACAAAATTTAGAAGACCCTTCGAAAGCATCCACCTCAACCATTTTATACAAAGAAGCAAATTACACAACAAAATTTAATGAACTTGACTATGAACAACCACTGAATCCTAAAGAAATGAAAAAAAATTATGGAAGAGGTTATGAGCTTATGAAACAACTTGGATATAGTGGAAAAATATGTGGTGTTAGAGAACAAGGTATTCGTGTCCCTATAGATCCCAACACGCAAGAAAATACTCATGGTTTTGGTTGTTATCCTTTGATAGAAATCAAACCATCAAACAAACCTTCACTTAATAGAAACCCTATTACAAAAGATTCCTCTAATCCAACTTTAAGGGTAGTCCATCCTGAATTAATAGACACTCATGGTCTTGATTGTTATCCTTTAAAAGAAATAGAGAAGTCCTTGCTTAACATTAATTTCATCATGCAAAACACTTATTATTTGAATTTGTTAGATTTTACACCCTCCTATAAAGGAGAGTACCAAATCTCATAATCTAAAGAGTCTTGTGTAAGTATGAAACCTAATACCAAGCAAGAGATATCTTTGTCACAAAATAATGGAACATCTTCTACTATCGATCAAGAAAGTATCTTGTCGAGACTCCTCCAAGATCATTTGATATCCCTTCCTCGAAGAACATGATTTTTTTTTTACTACAAGAGTTCATTTTGTGCATATCATAGAGTTCATGGTCATTCTACTAATGGATGTAAGGCTTTAAGTGATAAAATTCAACATCTTAAGGAGTGGGGTGCTCTTCCTTGTGTTGAAGCACCTAGTTCCTCTAATTGATACTTATTTTGATTCAGATAATCCTTATCCTACACTAAGTGGAGGCAATGGGTTAGATAGCCTTGTCCTCGTATGTCACTTGTCATCATCATTTTTGGCTAGTTGATCACCTTTCATGTATATATAAGAGCAAGCTTGGGATGTGGAAAACATGCCTTAAGTTGGATCACATGTGACATACTTGTTAATGATGTAGTTCAATTCGAGAACATATGACTTGGAATAGTGCTTTTCAAATAACCTCTTATGCCTTCTTCTACTTTAAATCAATTGCTCACAATGATGGTGTTAGTAACCACTTTAAAGTGGGGGCATACATCGACACCAATATTTCATTGTGCAATTTTCTTTCTTCTTGCGATGTGTCCTTTTCTTGGTGGTTTCATTGGGTTTGATTTCCTCTAAGAGCATGATATTTCTTGGACTTGTCCTCTCTTGGAGACATTAGGCACAATTTTCCCTAAGAAGAGACCTTGCATGAATTAAGCAAAATCCCTTTGAACATTCCTTACAATATTTTGTATTTACAACATCGATTATATGGACACCTTGCATAACACACTTCACATGCCTATGGAGCCATCTTGTTTGTTTATGAGTCCTAACATACAAAGTTTTTCTTGCCACATGAAGCTTGAAGTTCATTATTTGTTCATGAGATCCAAGCATATGAAGTTTTATTTGTCTCATGAAGTTCGAAATCATTATTGTGTGGCATCTTATCAAAGTTATTAGGAGGTATAGCTTTGGTATAGTTGTATGGGAGCCGAATGAAGGCATGACTTCCCTTAGCCACTCGCGTATGTGGGCACATACTGGTCATGTGTCTCACCCTTGTTGGATACTCACCCCATGGATGACCTGAAGTTTTGTGGCCCCAGAGTGAGCATATTGTGCATACGCAACCCATAGACAACTTGAAGTTTAGTTGCCCCAGAGTGAGCGCATTTTTTTTGAAGCTGGATCCACTTATCTTATTCTTTTCTTTCTTCTTTATGTCTTTGGCATTGTATGTTAATGTATCTTGTTTTGTTGTAAATCATACACCTTGTCCGTGTCCTTTTGTGCTAAAATTGGTTTGATGGAGGATCTTGGATTATGGGGGCTTGGCCACCTCCTTTGATCTTTTTCATCCTTTTCCATCCACATTGGTATGTTTGCACCCCTCATGAATGTCTATTATAGTGTGAGTTTGAAGCAAGTTCATCCTCTCACTAAAGTGGGGGCTAATGTAGTGTCAAGAAATGTCATTGCTTACATTTTCACACTTGATGTGGGAATAATTAATGATAAATTGGACTTAATGTCTCCTTGATATAGTGTTGTGAGGTTTTTTACACATCCACATTAGGTATTGGGGCCCTTCTAAGCTAAATAAACTTAACTTTTCCCAAATTTAATGTTGTAAAGTGTATTTATTGACACCTTCACATTAAATTTAGGAGGCTTGTAAATTAAGTAGACCTAATCTAGTGTTGTAATGTGTTCTACACATTCACATTGGATTTAGGGCCCTTTTTAGCTAAATAGACCTATTTTCCCTCAATTTGGTGTTGTAAAGTGTATTTATTTACACTTTCACATTGCATTTTGGGCCTTATTGCATTTATGACCTTTATATCATCATTAATAGGCCCCTAAGACCCTATATTATGCATCCTAAGGCATATTTCAATCAAAAACCTGACAAGATCAACAAATAAACTTAATTTACACACTCTCCAACACTTTAGCACTCAAAATAGGCCATGTGGGACCCATTCGCCACTTTTGGTGAATGAGTCCCATCTAGGTGGGATCCATTCATCATAGATGGCGAATGAGTCCCAATTGGGGCATTTTCAAGGTTTTGAGTGGGAAAACTTGGCTTTTAAGTTTAAATTTCATATATGTATGCCTTTGGGATCTAATACACGGGATATTAGATGGGTTTCCTATATAATTGAGATTTCAAATCATTTTTTCATAAGGCCTACATGTTATCAACTCAACCATTCAAGAGTTAAGCATTCCAAGACTTCACAAGATCATACAAAGAGCATTTAAGGTCATTTTTTAGGCATTTAAGGGAAAAATTCTTCATCAATTGTTGCAGCAATTCAAGATCCATCATCATTTCAAGCATATCAAGCATCAAGCATGTTATTGAGCTAAATTTGTGATGCATCATTGAATATCCAAGATCAAACATTGTTCTACACCTATTTTCAAGATCAAGATCTACATCCTTCATGGCCATTTCAAGTTGAGTTACAGATTTACAAGACATCATTTACAAGACATCATTAAAGGTATCCTTGTTCATGTTTCATGTCCTTCTTTCATCATTTGGTTTGATTACCTAAACAAGATTTGACCAAGGAAAACCCCCATTTCCTAACAACCAACAAGTTTTTCTCCTCTTTACATGTGTGATTGCAGGTTTATAGATTGAAGAAAAATGGATTTGAAGCCTTCAAAAGTACAAAAATGACAAAGTTTCAAATGTCATCAAAGTTGTCAAGACTCATAGAAACTCAAATCTAGGACAAAATATCCATCCAATTTATTGGAAATCAATGGGAAAGTGGTTATTTGATCTATCTTCAGAAGCTTGCAAAGTTTCAATTCAAGATTCTACTCCTAGGACACTTCGCAACAAAATGGGACTGATCCCCTAGAAGTGGAAAATGAGTCCCACTATAGGTGTTTTTCATGGATTTTTGCAGATTCAAATACTCATTTTCTAGATTTTTGTTTCCACATAGAAATCTTGATCTAGGAATGATTTGCCTAGATTGGCGAATGAGTCCCAATAGGTCTAAATTTAAGGTTTTTCAACATTTCAAACCTCCTTCTAGCCTTCTTCAAATTTCCAGGTGCACATATTCCATCTTGCAATTTTTTGTTTTATTTCATTTATATTTCTAGGTCATTTTTTAAGCCATTGTATCATATTAGGGTTGTGTTACATCTTACATTTGTTTTTTCCAAGTTCTTACTTGGTGGTGAACCCCTCATTAGTTTACAATCAGCCCCTAGGACAACCCTATTGCAAGATCTCTTTCTCCTTTGCATTGAGATCTCTAGGGCTCGTTCTTGAATGATAAAAAGAGTGTTCAAAATGTTCTTCTAGGTCCTAAACTCTAGAAAATCAACAAAATTCTATCTTTCATATGTAATGTTTGAATTTTACCACAATAAAGAGAGGAATATCTAACATTTATACTCACTCTTGTATAGAGTAGTTTCAACTTGTCCCATTGCACCATTTACAAGACATAATCTTTCCCACAAATTTAAAACTAGCATAACTTGTTTCCCAATGCATAAGAAAACATTTTTCTTAAGTTGTGCATCTTCTAGATTTGAGCATGATCTATCCTTTCCTCTATATTGCATCTCACAATAGGAAATTCTAATATTTTTTTAAACTTCTAAGAAATAATTTGAACAAGTGATTAAAACACTTGGTATGCCTAATTTATAGCTTCCTACAAGGAATAGGAATTCAAATCAATCATCTTCCTCCAAATTCCTTCTCTATAAATTCCTCCCACATATTGAAAAGAGATATTTAGAGAGCTATTAAGGATCATATCTACATATCCTACATAAAGTCAACTAGCACACAACTAGCGAAACCAAAAGAAATTTTTCTAAAGTGTCTAGTATTGTAATGAAATAATTTTCAAAATAAAAGAATTCAATAATAAATATTTTGAAATATAGAATTTAAAAACTTGATAATAATAACCCTCTTTTTTGGGGGATAACCTTTAAAAATCTCCAACAAGAGTAGAATTGAAATTTTTTAATGATAAGAAACTTACCACTTGCTCCTGTATATACCCTAATTATGCCTTAGATGCAACCCAAGATGATGTAACTACCTATATAATAATATATAACTAATTATTTAGCTTAATTAAGGGTTATGCTAGCCAAAATATGGCTACACATATATCCCAATACAACCAATGGGTTAAGAGCATAACATGCCCCTCTCTTTAGAGAAGCATTGTCCTTGATGCAAATCAATTATGAATACTTTTACATGAAATATTTATTTTTTCACATATCGTATTTGAGAAAGTAATTCTTCCACTTGATCAAATCATTTCTAATCGCCCTTGATTAAAAAATATTAATTCACGTGTCTTAAATATTCTCATTGGTTTCAAATAACTTGTCTTTCCTCATCAAGATATGGCTTCTTTGTTAGGGTTAAAATATCATATTGATTAGCTTACTATTTCATTCTACTATAAGATATTTCTTGTTCTTATTTTGATTAGTGACTACCTCTATCTAGTGTTGAATGTTTTCTTCCACTACTTTAACATTTTAACATACTTTGAACCAAGAATAGGTGATGAATAGTTATAGGTTCCTTGGTCTAGTTGAATGGATTGATGATGATATCTTAAATTAGGAGGTAATGTTTTGGCATTGTCCCCCAAAATTTCTTATGGGTTTGGTGATGTAGGATTTTTTGATTCATGTATTTACAATGATAATTATTGATCCACACTCCTATCTACCCCATTGTTAAGTATCTTTTACTTTTACTAAGAGCATAACATCTATGAAAATTTTGCATCAACCCCCATAGTTAAAATATCCTACCATTTGATTAAAAACACATGAAAAAAACTCTTGAAATTTCATCTTATTTTATCCCAAGGTAGTGTAGTGTCGAAAAAAGTAACCCTTTTTCACACTTAATTGAGAATAATTAATATTAAAATGAGCTTAATTATGCCTTGATTTAGTGTTGTAATGTGTTTTACACATTCACATTAAGTTTAGGGCCCTTTTAACAAAATGGACTTAATTATGCCTTAATTAGGGTGTTGCATAGTGTATCTTGAAACTTTCACACTAATCTAGGGCTTTATTAATTAATTGAGCTTAATTGAGCCTAATTGGCCCCTTTAATTCAAATCCAAGCCTAATTAATTGTGAATTATGAAAGATAAAACCCGAAATTCTTAAATGATATTACACAACACTTAATTTTTACAAGGTGAGTGCCCTAGGTTAGTGCCCTAGGACCCATTCGCCACCGGCGAATGGGTCCTCACTAGGTCCTAGGACCCTATCTTCACATAAACTTTAACATTTCCCGAAGTGTGTTCTAGTTAAGTAAGCTAGGACCCATTCACCACATGGTGAATGGGTCCTCACATAGACATAGGACCCCTCTTTTTGATATGTTTTTGGCAGAATTTTAATGATTTCAAATCCTATATTTAATATCAGCATGTGATATTTAAATTTCAGGAATTCATCTTATAAATACAAGGTTATTTCATTATGTTTCAACTAGAGATCTAGAGAGAAATTTTTGAAGAGAGAACAATATAATCAAGCATTCATATTCAAGAAGAAAGCAAGAGTGAAGTCTTGGAGCAACATTATAGTGTTTTTAAAAGTCTTCAAGCTCATTTTGTTATCAATTATCAAGCATTATTGAAGAAGTGATGAAAGATTCCTATGGAGAATCATGATGGATTCTAGGTTTTGGGAGAAACACCATGAGATTCAAACAAGCATAATGACTTGTTTCCTAAGTGATTCCATCTTCTATGATCATTCTATTTTCAGCCTAGAGAGAGGTATAATTAGATTTGTGACTTATTAAGGGGATTTGGGATCCCCTAAAGTAGGTCTTTTGAATTGTTCATGTTTCATTCTAGGATCCTATTCTAAGACAATTGAGTAGGGTTTCATTGCATCATTGAAGATATTAATCCTATACACACTTAAAATTATGATTGCACACACATTTTATGTTTTAGATTTCTATTCATCATCAAGGTTTAATTACCAAACTTGGGGTTTGACTAACGAAAACCCCTATCCAACAAGAAACTCCAATTTTTTTTTGTTTTTTGTAGATTATTGGAAAATTCGGATCCAAAAGAGGGAATTTCATGTTATAGGAAATAATTGTAGATCTAGAACTTCAAGATCAGATTTAGAGTTTTCTGGTAGAGCCTACCAGAACCCATTCGCTACCTAGTGAATGAGTCCTTGTTAGGGTGTCTAGGGCAATATATTTTCAAATTTTACAAGCTACAATTTTTTATTTAGAGCCTCCCAAAAAAGTCTACCATGACCCATTCGCCATAGGGCAAATGAATCCCTATTAGGGTTGTAGAAACAACAAATTTGACCAAGTGCACAACATTTATTACTCTAAGTTTTTCTAGAAATTTCACTATTTCCTTCTATTTCATGATAAATCTCTTCATTGTACTTTGCAGATCTAGGTTTAGATTTGTTTTTCTATTTCAAATTTGTCTCCCCAAAACACTACTTGACCTAGACCCCCGTCCTTGCATAAAGTAGAAATTTCAAGATTCAAACCTTGATTTGAGTCACCTCTTGGGTTGATACCAGTTATTTCATGATTTGGATCTCATTTCTTGAATGAAATAATGTAGAATAGGGTCAATCATAATCCCATTTTTCTATGTTTCATTTTGGTGAACTTGACCTTTTGAGCACTGTAGTTTTCTGATTTTGGAGTCCTTTCAACCCTAGATCTTAGTTTTGAAATAATGTGCATTAGATTTGACTTAGTTGCATTGAATTTAGGGTTCTGTCATCTTGCATTAGTGAACATTGCTTTTAGGGTAAGTTTGCATTTTGCATTGTTAACAATTTTTTTTAAAAAAAGCATTAGATCTAAGTGGTTTTTTGTATTGAAATCATCATTCACACATTTAGATTCACATTGCACATTAACTTTAGTCACCTTATTCATCATTCAACCTTATTCAACATTGTATTTAGAGACCTACAATTTAGAAAATATGTTACACAATTGTCTGTTATAGACCTTAAATGGAAAACACATAGGATAAACTTAGAAAAAAAAAAGTCAAATTTAGAGAGCCCTAATCTGGGACCCATTCACCATAGGGTGAATGAGTCCCTCTACACACCTATTCAACCAAATTTCTAAGTGATTTTTTGTGCTTGATTTTCATTTTTGTTCTTGTTATCAAACCTAATCTGGGACCCATTCACCATAGGGTGAATGAGTCCCTATATAGATTTTAGTAGCGAAAATTCTAAGTGATTTTTAGTTTCTAATATGTATTTCTGTTTCTTCTTGAGGACTTCATCTTGCAAGGTTCATCTGCTAAGGATTTTCTTGACAAAGATCTTAGTTTAAAACACAAAGATGTTAATGCAATCACACTACAACTTATCATTTACCCTCACTCGTAAAAACGTAAAGTTTAAAACAAACCCATGCTCATCCTAGATCCACCTATAAAAAAGCCTTTATTTGATGATAATAATGCTTCACAAAAAATGGGTTAGAATACTATCACTCACACATACAATACAAGGAACAATATGCAACAACAAACTATTCCTATTTCTTTACCTTTGCCTCAACCTATCTTGCCTAGTGCTCCTTGTTTACCTTCAAATAGTGGAAAGGAATATAATCTTTTTGAACAACTTAAGAATACACCCGCTAAGATATCCCTATGGGATCTTATTCAAGCTTCCCCAAATTACCATAGTATGCTTCAAACAACCTTGCAAAAATTTATGGTTCCTCCTAATACAAATTCAAACGATGTGGTAGCATTATTTCAAGGAATGAGTGGGATTAATTTAGATATTGTTTTTTACCAAAGAGAATTACCCTCCTTGGAAGTTCAAAAATGACATGATGCATTCATGATAATAGCCT
>VDFB02356723.1:0-11631 GCA_007258455.2 Sequoia sempervirens | reverse complement strand
GATGAGGTGTTTCGAACTGAAGTTAAGCATAAGGTCATTGGGGTGACATAATACCTTGATGATATTTTTTCATCTATCTCTGATGGTGTTGTTCTTGTTGATGGATTTGTTCTTATTGAACATTGGTGTGCCACTTGTCGATGAGTTGTTTCAGATTGCAGCTGAACTAAAGGACATCAAGGTGACTTAGGACTTTGATGAGATATTTCAAACATCATCTGATGGTTGTATTATTGCCGATAAGGTTGATTGTTAGATTGATGTGAATCTTGGTGATGCTCGTGATCTCATTGATTCTTTTGGAATTCCGAGGAGACTTGGGCTACCATTGTGATATCCCAGATGTTTGCTAATAGTGTTGATCATGCTGATGGACTTGAAGGTTTATCACAGTTGAACAAATGCTGACTTGGTTGGACTACTGAGATGTACGATGAACACTAGAGGACTATGTTGAGTTGGTGGTGACTGTCCAGTGACTGGTAAGATTGATAGTTATTATACCAAGAAAAATTGAAATCAAACTATTTGTGGATGATTAACAAAATCTTTTCTACAAAGATCAAATCAATTAATTGCAGGTTACTATACATTGCAGCATACTATAACCGTTAGAGGGTGAAGAATGTGAACCTGAGAAGCCTAAGGGCTAGGCTAGCCAAGAGGCTAGTTGGGAGAGTGTGGAATAGTTGGAGGAGAAGGATCTACACTATATGCTATGTGAGAGTGTTGTAATAGTGTGAGGATTTTGAATGGTTATGTTGTCTGTATTCTCTAGATGGACAAGATGTGTAAACTCTTATAAAGCCTATAAGCCTAAATTGTATTGTAACTCTTTTGTTTATCAATAATATAATGGCTAAATCTTTTGGAGTGTGGGGATTTCTACCTGAAAGGGTTTTCCCCACATAAATCTATGTGTCCATTTATGGTTGTCTTTCATTTTGGTTGATTCTGCAAATTTGAATCTGGTTAATTCTGCATGTGCTTTTCTTAGAAGGTTTAATGTGGTAAATCAACTGTGCCTATTTTCGCTTTATGGCATAGTAGTTGTGTCTTTGAGAAAATTTGAAGGAATTAAATTCATCAAAGGCACTACTGATCTTTGATGTTTCTATCTAAAGATAACCCAATTTCCCTTACACTTGTCAGAATAATTTTTTACATTTTTCAAAAAAATTCAAAATTTGCAAAAAAAATTCAGAGGAGGCATATGTGCATCCCACCTTCACTAGGGCATGTTGAGGCATGATATGAATCAAATTTTCCTACTTACTCATTGACACAACACTCAAAAAAACATTATATCAAAGAGGCAAAAAATGTAGACACTAAAAAATGTCTTGATCCTATGAATGCCATTTTTCTACATTGATTCCTTCTTCCCCACATAATTGAATAATTTAAATTATTTTATTGTTATCTAAGGTGACATTCCTCTATTAATTAAATAATTTTAATTATTTAATTCATTCATTTAATTTTCTTTATTCTTCTTTGATTAATTAAATAAATTAAATATTTATTTAATTACGTCATCAATATACTCTTTGTCTCTATAATTAAATAAATTCTGATTTATTTAATTATGCATTCTTCATTGTTTGTCTATAGTTAAATAGTTATTTTAATTAATTATTTTTTCATTAACCTTTTCCTCCACTATTGAATAATTAATCTAATCTAATTATTTAATATTATCATCTCCATTTCCTCCATATTTAATTAAATGGTTGCGTAATCATCATTTTAATTAAATGATATTTCCCTCTTTCTCCATAAATAAATAATCATTTTTTACTATTTATTTCTCCACATCCTCTTCCAAATTAAATTATATGGTTATTTAATTGCCAAGGTTCCTTTCTCAAATTAAATATTATTATTTATTGCCTCCACTTTCTCCTTCGGATTTCAACCGTTGATCACCTTTGGTCTTCTTTTAATCTTGACTATCAATCCTTAGCCATTCCTAACCCTACCACTACATGGTACATGTAACCTCAACTGTTAATCTTAGCATCTTTTCTTATTTCGATCTTGAATATCCATTTGAGAAGCATTTCTGTAAAAGAGAGTTCTCTCCCTCATTCCATCCTTACAACCACTATCTCCAGAATTGTTGCTATCACATCACTGTCACTTGTAGCTACTTGAACACAGAAATTTGAGGGAAATCTTGCAAATAGATAAAAAAAGGAGGAGATGCAAGGAAGGTGAATCAATTTCAACATGCTAGTTTGATATTTCTTTATGTTCTCATTTTATTTCCATTTTTTTGTACTTTCTTGTTTGGATAGGGATTGTAGGTTTATATTTTAGGTAGTTGTGGTTGTTATCATTGATATTTTCCTCTCATCATGATTTGTAACCCTTCCTATAGGTTTAATGAACAAGGTACTAAAGTCCCCATAGATTTTGATCCTTGTAAGGGTAACATGGGGTCCTTTGATATCGTCACATGAAGTCTAAGAGGGAACCATGGTTTAATGTCAACATTATTGTTTTTTTTCCTTATCCTCTTAAATTAGTTCATTCTAAATTTATTGTAAATAAGGTAGACTCTAACAAAGTTCCTCTATACATTTTCTCTTTAGAAGAAGTGCTAGAATAATTTTTAGGTTCCTCCTCTCATTTACCTTCTTGTCACCATCAATGATGATCCTATATAACTTGAATAAACAAGCATAATTTGGAGAATCCATTATCAATGTCAATGAGAAGGCCCCTCTATCTAATGTGGATTATAATACTCCTAGTCTTCATCTTGAAGACCATAGCACTCTCCTTAAAAGATACACTTCTGATGTTTTCATGGATCCTAAATGTTTTGAAAATATAATAAAGATTGGAAAATGTTTTTCTTCAAAAAAATTTAAACAACATTCTCACTTATTGCATTCTCATCTTGATATTTTTTCTTGTTCAGATGATGACATGCCTGGTATTTATGAGTCTATGGTGGTTCATAATATCATTATATTTCTCAATGCTATGCCCACTAAATAAAATATTCATATAAGATGAATCTTAAGGTTTCCTTATTAGTCAAGAGTAAGATAGAAAAGCTTCTGAAAGTTGGTTTTATCTATACTATTGACTATTCAACTTGGATATTGAATATCATTGTTGTTAGCAACCCTAATGGTTGTATTTATATTTATATAGATATTTGTGATCTTAATAAGGATTCTTTTAAGGATGATATTTTGTTGCCTAATATTGATATGACTATGGATTTGACTATAGGCCAAACCTTATTGTCCTTTATGGATGGCTTATTTGGCTATAATAAGATTCATATTATCTTAGAATATCACTACAAGACACTATTCACTACCCCTTGGGGTACCTTCTCTTATCTAGTTATACTATTTGCATTAAAGAATGTTCAAGAAACTTACCAATGAGCAATGAATCTTACCTTTCATTATTGTATTCACAAATTCATAGACGATTATGTTGATGACATCTTGGCTAAGTCTACAACTTGTCAAGATCACATAAAAAATCTTCATCTTATATTTGAAAGGATTCAACTCTATAAGATGAGACTAAATCATATTAATTGTGTCATTAACATAGATTCCAAGAAGATTCTGGGATTTATGATCTCTCACCATGAAATCAAGTTCTAGAAAATCAAAATTGATGCAATATTCAACATGCCTCCTTCGAAAAACATATCTCAAGTATGCAATTTGTAGGGGAAGATTTAGGAAATTCACATATTTGTATCTTATTTGGCTAATTGTACCCTTCCATTCACATGTTTGTTGAAGAAAGATGTCTGCTTCTCATGGGATGATGAGTATGAAAAGGATTTTGAGTCAATGAAGAGTTAGTTGGACAATCATCCTATCTTGATGTTAGCTATACAGGATAGACATTAAGATTATTAGCTCAACATGATGATGATGGTAAAGATAGAAATTTATTGCATTAGTCATATTCAAATTGATTATGAAAATAGATATTCTACAATGGAGAAACAATGCGTAGCTCTCATTTTTGCAATATAAAAGTCATAGCATTATCTTCTTCATGCAAAAATCCATGTCATTATAAAATGTGATCTTCTTAAACATCTGTTTACTAGAACTGATCTTTCAACAAGGTTAGCAAAATAGGTAATTTTATGTTATGAGTTTGATATCAACTTCATAACTCAAAAAATAGTCAAAGGACAAGTTGTGGATCAATTAGCGAAAGCTCCCTCATCTCACTCCTTTCCTAGTCTAGATTTATTTTTAGATTGAAATATTTTTATAATAGATCATTAACCTATATAGGAGATGTACTTCGATGGATCAAGATGGAAACTCATCTCCAAGGCAAGTGTAGTATTAATCTCACCCAAAGATAAGGGGGTTCCTCTATCCTTTCAATTAGAATTTTATTGTACTAATAATATCATTGAGTGTGAAGCCCTTATTGTTGGCTTTTATACTACCATATCATTAAACATTAAACATATTCACATTCATGGGGATTTCAAGATTATTGTAAATCAAATAACAAGGATTTATTAGGTAAAGAAGAATAATCTATCTATGTATCAGTATTTGGATTTATCCTCGCCTGATCATTTCTATTATTTCACAATAGATAATGTAGCTAGGAGAAAAAAATTACAATGTGTATTTAATGGTGAGCGCAACCTCCCTTATTTCTTTGGATGATGACGTAGAAGAGTACCACTTTTTGGTTCATATTGTCCAATCTCTTTCTATCTCGGATCAACGAATTTTTTTTTGGCATTGATTTTATCATGGTTATAAAATAATCTCTCCAAGGCTACAAGACCTTTAGGGATCTTATTTTTCTTTAATTGAATAACTTCATTACCTTGAAGACTATATCCTTTCCATCCACTGTCTCAAAAAAATCTCCAAAATCAATCTCCTAACTTTCATACTAGTCCATATATTTTAAAAATCTTAAGATTTCTTCATCATCATTGAAGACTTGCCAATTTTTTATATTGTCAAGGATTGAAGGTCTTTTATGTATCTCTACTTTGGAGATACTAGAAAAATTTATATCATTAGGCCCGAGTGCAATATTTGGAAGCAAATCTACCACTCTATTCTGGCCTTTCTCCATCTAATCAATTCCAAAAGCATAAAATTGTTCTATGGAATCCCAAAAAACACTCCTATACTACTTCAATCTCTTATTCTTTGATGCAAATCTAGATCTAACTTGAGATATCACCAATTTTGAGTCACCAATTACCTTCAGCTTTTTTATCCCATGTTTTCTACTAACCTTAACCCCAAGAACAAGGCCTCATAATTTTCCATGTTGTTTGTACAAAAAAAGGACAAAGTGAAAGAAAAACTGAATGTATTCCTACTGGGTGAAACTAATAATATCCCTGCACTTGATCCTTCCTTGGAGCTTGCGCCATAAAAATACATGGTCCAAAGATCATCATTATCAGACAATTTTTTCATCTCTTTTCCAATAAGCGCAAGTTTCCTATCATTTTCCCTTAGTAACTCTTCTATCCTAAAATCATTGATGTCAGTATCAAAAAAGTGGATTCTATCATCTTCAGGGCCAAGTTAAATCATGTGTGGAAACCTTGATTCCCTAACTAGTTTGATGTCTTTTCCATCTATTGGGAAGGTGGATAAAGACATATCACACTACATACTAACCCCAATGGAGGGACTCCATCTTCTTGATAACAACATTCTATAATTTGGTTGAATGTCTACCACTATTACACTCATTTTGAATTCATTTCTGGAAATGGAGCTAACTTGTATGGGAGTTCATTGATCACCCCAATTGCAGGGACTTCTCTAGAATCCATAGCATAAAACTTGGCATGGATGCTATCAATTTTCATTCCCATCTCCTTCATGATCATAACTAGCATAAATTTATTAGAGGCTCCTGAATCAATTATATAATTCTTCAAGAACTTTCCATCAACAATCAAAGCTATAAAAAATAGATCTATGTTACTAAGATAGGTGGTTATTTTATTTCCTAGGTAAATATGAGAGATTTCAATAATTGTTCCCTCAACCTCCTTTTCTTTCAATTCTTTCCCACTCTCTCTTGAGTATATACCACTAATTCATTGTAGGTTTTAGTAGCACCATTGATAAGGGCTACTTCCTTTTGTTTATGCTCATCAATCGTCATCATTTCAAGCAAGGGGATACAAACCTTTACTTGTGAAAGTAATTGAAACATATCAATAGGAGTATATTTAGGTAGGTCAATTGGTATCATACCTTGTTCAGCATTGTTCTACTTTTGTTGGTCACCTTTCATCCATCTTTACGATTGGCTTCCTTCTTCTCATGCTCAGAATTCTACTTTTGTGTCTTTACCTTCATAGTAGGAGATATGAATTCTCCATCGACCTTTGGCTTTTTAGTATTCTTTGGTCAAATTTTGTCCCCCTTTCCTTCCTTGGATTTTTCCCCATCCAATTCATTATCATCCTTTAATTCCTTGTCTTTTTTATTATGCTCCTTGATGAAGAGGCTACCAACCTTACCTTGATCTCCACCTACTATTCTATTTCTCAAGTGGTAAGAGCCTCTTGCATGTGTTGCCAAGGCCACTATCACTTTGAAATTTCCTCATCTGAGGGTGTCCTTAAAGACACATCATCCTTAGTTGTTTCCAATGTGCACACTTCATGATCACCCTCATTCTCTTCATTAGGGAGAACATGTTGGTGACATGCATTGGCTCTTTGCCTCTGACCATTCACATCAAGTTCATGGGAATTTTCATCGGATGAATAGTCATTATAAGAAAAACCAGACCTTCTCATGATCACATTAACTTCAACATCATCTTCATGAGACTGATCATAATCATCCGGTGTACCTTGTTCAACTTCCTCCAATTGTTCAACTACACACTGGTGAGATGAGTGGGGAAATTGAAAAACCATACACCAAGGATTCCCATAAACAAATTTGTAGCATTCTTTTGTAGAGGATCATGCATGAATTGATCTTGTGTATTTTTTTGATTATTGTGGATTGGCTTTTGATTTTTCCAACTAGTTTTATAAGGATAATCTGGAGCTTTGAGGTCTTTTCATTCTTATGAAAAAATTTCTTATCATTTCCTATTCTTTGTCTTTTTTGCAATAGTATATTTTATATCTTTGAGTGAACTCATCACTTTATCCCATATTTCATCATAAGTATGATTTAAACTAGAGGTTTTTTCCTATTTATCTTTAGGAATCTTCAAAATTTTAACATCATCTCTTCTTCCCACCTTTCTTGAAGCTTTCCTCTTACTTTCAATGTGTAGGGAAATTTTGAATCCATCCCTCAAATTTTGAGGATCTTAATCTCTCAGGAGATAGCTCATTTTAGAATCAAATGTGTTGCAATAGGTAACAAGGCACACTAGATCATTCAACCTCAAATTTGGAGCTAGTCTATTCATAGCCTTATGAAATTTGTTGTTAAAATCAAACACCATTCCATTTTGTACTTGATAATATTATTGAATTCATTGACCATAAACCTGGGGTAAGTTTTATCTCCATATTTTTCTCTAAAAAACCTCTTAAATTCATCACATGAGCTGATACTACCCATCAATAAGCCTCTATACCAATCCCTTGCATCCTCTATCAAATTCTGCATGAAAATTTTGATAACCACATCCTCATGTTCTACCTCATAATTATCAAGAAAACTTAGTAAAGTCCTCAAGTGATCCTCACCAGATATTGCATTATTTCCAGTGAATTTTCTCAACATAGAAATGATATCATTGTCAATGGGAATTGGGTAGGTAGGTATCCCATCAAAGAAAAACTTCTGAAACCTCTCCAATTTTAGTGGTCACCTATGCAATTTATTTTCTCTAACTTCATTACTTCTACTAGCTTCACCTCCTCCTCTTTTATGATCCATGTTTCTATTAGAAAATTGATTGCAAGTACAATCAGTGTTGTATTGGGAGGCTTAGAATTGGGGATGGATTGTTTTGTATGACATGAATTATTCACATCCATTGTAGGTGTATGCTTTAATGAGGAATGGGGAGGGTCTTGTGAGCTGGATGCTACAACAACCCCAACAAGGCATGAAGTTATCAAGGAATCAATATTTCTTTTCATCTCAACATTTGTTGCCATAATTTAAATCCTTTGTAATTCCTTCTTTAAATCTTCATTTTCCCTTTTTAACTAATCTTTAGTAGAATCTAATTTATGAGGCAAAGGTGAATTCTGAGATGTGGATTTTTCAATGATAACCAAATCTTTCATAGGATGCTTTCCCTTATCAACTAGTTGGTTAGGGACATTAGTTGTAGGATGTGGAACAACAATGTTAGTAACTGTAGAATTATTCCTAATGGTGGTATTGGTATCTTTTATGTGGTTGTGTTCGTTCTTCTTGTCAAGGATTTTAGATATAATAGGAAATGAGGTTATTGGTTAAGGCTCCATTTGGTTCAGGAATTTCAATTATTCCAATTTTCTTATTAATGTCTCTCTTTCGATCATGGCATTTATAATTTTTTCCTCCTTCTCTTTTTCCTTTTTTCTTCTTATATCAGCCTAGATTCTAACCTCTTTGGAGAGCATTAATATGTCCAAAAAATTCATTAGGATTAGGAAGATTAATTTATGAACCTGAGGATTCAACCAGATCTATTAAGTTTTGGTAATTATCAGTGGAACCAATTAGCAAGTTAGGTGGTAAAGGAGAGTATGCATTAGATGTAGGAGGGAAAATTCCACTATCAATAGAATTGGTACTAGTAGCAATGTTATGATGAATGATCCTACTGCTACTTCTTCCATGTATAGGTCCATATTTAGGGACACTTACAACATTCTTATTTGTGCAATATTCTTCATCCTCATAATCCAACCCTACCAAATTTTTTTCGGCTTTCATGACTGCTATAATTTCTTGAAGAATATTTAGTTGGTTTAGGGACAGGATGTGGAGTATACTTCTATTTGCATCCTTCCATATCCATGACTACTTGGGAGTCTTTTGAAGTTCACCCTCCAAATTTTCTTCTGGATGTTTCTTCATTTTAGCTCTAGCTTTCCTCATCCTTCCACAATTCCTCGTCTTGAATTTTTTTGTATTTCTTCAAATAATTCACATTGGTACAAAGACTTCAAAGTTTCCACCCAAAATGATTGAGGATTGTAAATAATGATGTTACTTATGTGGATCTTCAGACAATTACAAGGATTTGAAAATTAAGATAACTCTTAGAACAACATTTGACAATCTAACTGCAAAATTTGTAAGGGAATGCAAGGACTCAGAAAAAGTGTATGCAAATGACTTCATAATGATAAATGACCTGAAAATTTGATAAGTTCTTGAAAAATTTGACACGCCATTAGGAAATGTATATGACTCTAATTCCAAATAGTCTTATATTACTATTTTTTTGGAAAAATGCTTAAAGCCAATATATATTAATATATAATAAGAAATTATAAAAGAAGATTTTCCATGGTTCTTGACAGCCAAGATTGATACCATGATTTCTTACTACAAATAAAATTTACGAAAAAAACCCTATATATATGTTCTATCCTACCATTGACTATAAACATTTACAATATCCCCATATATATTCTATACTAAAATTGACTATTGGAAATAAACTTCCCAAAATTAAATACACTATATATTTATGCATATTGTCTTGTATATTTTAAAAATGCTTGGATAAAGAATACTGGGACATGAATATATTTTCACAAATAGCTCCCTAGCAGAGTCGCCAATTTGTTGGTTAATTTTTCAAGAACCAAGCTAATCTTCAAAGAAGCCTATGGAATTTCCATTTCCAATTTTTAGTAACCTGAAGGGATTGGCCAATGAATGAGTGAAAGAAACAATGGCTTCCTCCTAGACTTTGGGTTTTGAAAAACTCGGGAGGGTGATCCCACAATGTACTTACAAATTCATGCACATAATAATCAATTACATTGTAAATAACAGATGTATTCTCACACATAATCTCAATTAATGAAATCCATCAAGAATCTACTAGATTATTTACACATTTACACATCTAGAGAAGACAATGATTAACATGAGAAGAAACATTATCAATTACAACTCAATAGAAATTTTAATTATGAATTTATATTGTTGTTGAATGATCAAGAAACTACATCACAAATACAAATCTTAAACTAGTGCCTTAACCTAGGAAATGGATTCAATCTCAACACAAATATAATTGGATAACAATTTAATACTTATCATCATAAAGCTCATATAACACTACATTACAACATTATACCTTAGTATCCAAAAACAAAACTTCTTATCAGATACGAGTACTTAAATAACATGAACCTATAGCTTTATCCAAGTAATTTAATTAATTATTTGAATTAAAATGAAGATGAAATCCATACATCATTGAAATGTAATGAGGATCAACAAAAAAACCCTTGATCATTTTATTAATAACTCATATAATGAATACACTAGGAGATAGATGGCCTTGAATTTGCACCATTTCATATATTCAAATGCTAATAGTATTATCAAAAATTATAATTGCATATCAACAAGACTCAAAACTTAGAAAAAAACTCTACATTGTTCTATATATTATCCTATTACAAAATTTCTCTATGATCAATCAACAACCCATACATTTGGCCTTGAATTCCTTCTTATAAAAATGAAGGAGCAAAACAAGCTTTGAGATAGAATTTACACATTTCATGAATTCATTTGACCGATACACAAAATAATCATCAATTTAGTTACATTTAGAACTAAAATGAGGGAAAATAATATGTGTGACAAAAGCCATTTGCATTTTCCGATGAATATTTTTCTCACCTAAAATGCATCACTTATTTGTTGTAGCATTCTATCCACATTCTAAAAAATCTTAGGACATAAAGCATAAAATCATAAAAGAGAAAATACCACCACCCCTTCCACATCAATATCACTATCATCATCTTTTAGACCAAGAGGATATAATTTTCTACAATACTTATCCAAGGCTTAATGTAGACATTTTCCAAGCCATGTATTATACTCCTTGGTGGGCCAGTGAGTGTCTAATAATTTCTGCACTTTGGAGTTGGGAAAATTATACTTTGCATCTATTAATATCTTTCCTCTTTAACAAATACATCCATATTCACCTCCACCCTTGTTAAATCACCCATAAAATTATTGAACATTGTATAATTAATGAGAATTATATCCTCCTTGGTAGCAGAGAGAATATTTTCTATCTCTTCCTTCCATGTGTCAAACTCTTTCTACTCTCCTTCCTCATTTCACATTTTAGGCATTCCACATTCCTCCATATCTTTGAACATTTTCAGCTTAGCTTGGAGCTACACACCATATTTACCATGGAATGTTGAAATATCCCCCCAAAAATCAACAAAATTTATCAATTCTAGGACATTTGTAGGATCCTTAGCATCATCCTTCATGTTGGGAATCATCTCCTTTAGGGAACCCACTCTTGCACTCCACTTACTCCAATAATTTTGCAAAGAAATTTTCGCTTGAGTATACCTTTTGTGAGCCTCATGAATTATTTTATACACTTGCCAAAAAAATTCTGATTTATGCACAAGCTTGGAGATAATATGCCCTAAGACATTCT